>OMOT01080858.1:0-11987 GCA_900312575.1 Acanthochaenus luetkenii
CTTAGCTCTCCTCAAACATGGCTAAGCTAGTTTCAGGGCTTTATGATGTTGAGGGCTGTTGAGGTTCAGGCTGATCTGGGCTCAACTGCTTCACAATAACCTGGTCAGACAAACTTCTCCTTTCAAACGGGGTTTGAAACAAAGAATCAACACTGTTAGGGGCAGGTTGTCCGGCACATTATCCATCCTTACAGACTAACAGCTAGTTGACCCATGAACTTACCCTCCGACTTCCTGCTCTATATATAAAAAACGTATATGCGCAGCCGTAATGGCGATCGGGCGTATTTCAATACGCCCTTCAGAGCTGCTTTATTCTGCGCGAGCTGTGGTCAACCAATCAGGTTCGGCCCAATTCAACTTTTGGTGGTTCCGTCAGGCGTAAAATTACGCCCTTCGGCACTCAGACAAAGGCTGCCAGCAGTGTTTTTTCATCAGTCATCCCACTTTTCTATTAGAATATATCATTTATGTGAATATACAAATTTAATATCATACACATACAGACCACAATTGTACAAATTATGGATCTATTTATCTATTTAGTTTTTTTCCACTGGGGCCGGCCGGTAGGGTGGCGCCCTAGCACCCCACTGATGTTTGCATATTTAACAATTATCCAAATTGTTTTCCTGTGTGTGCTGAGAGGAGGAAGAGGATGTCTGTTTTCCCAGCGATTTTCAACGCACGTCCATCCCCATATCAAATAGGGTCCAATAATAATAATAATTTGCATACAATTAATTAGACATTCATATTAAATTGCTAATTAACATACATAGCGTTCTGTGTTTTGTCAGGGTGAAAGCTATCTATGCAAATGTGAGTAGTTTGTGATGGTTTTAATCAGTAAGTGTGTGTGTGTTTGAGTGTCTGTGTTTGTGTTTGTGGGTAAAAGAGAGAGACGTGGTGTTCCACACACCTTTTACAGTAGTGGCTGAGAAACCCAATAGTTATGAGAGTCAGTGGAAAAAATGTGTCTGCATGCATGGGGTGAGTGAGAGAGAGAAACCTACTAATGACTTCTTCTTCTTTTTGCCACAGAAAGAAAGAGAGCCTAATGATGCTATTTTTGGTTTGTGGTTGACATTTTCTTTGAAGACTGATAATGAAGCTCCATGGAGATGCACAACCGCAGCCTAACTTGTTCAAACACTTCTCCTATTACTATCTCTGTTATTACTGTCACCCAGGAATTTAGTGGAGGGTAAACCCACCTTTTTTTTGGAATATCGTTTACCCATCTTTGCAGGCTTAAACTCATAGTATACAACATAATAAGTAGTAACATACTTTTGAGGGGAAAACAAGCATAAATGACTGCTTTTCTGAATGTGTTTGCCTTAGGATGATCACTGACTGGATTGTTATTTATCACTACATCATTGCTATTACCAACTCAGGCAACAGTTGTACTGCAAGGGAAAGAGCAGCAGAAATTAGAAAGGGAAAGGGATGGGAAAAATGTGTAGATACATTAAGACAGACAGAGAAAAAGAGGTGGGAGGAATGGGAACGGAATGAACAATGAGGTAAGCCCTATGTGAGAGGCCTGATTGGACTTGCTAAACAACCTCCTCTTCCTCCCTTCCTCCATCACTGTTTCGATGGTGAGATGACAAGAGGGGAGACATATTTGCAAAGACAAGTGAGAGAAATCAAAACAGGAGCATAAAGTGAGAGGAGTGACATCAACAAAGGAGTCAAAAGTGAAATATCTGAGAGCTTTATTTTGTTCTGTTTTTGCAGAGAGGGAGAAGAGTCGATGCCTTCTAGGAATTTATTGAAGGTTGAAGACCTAAAAGGCGAAGTCTTTCTGCATCGTATGCATTGACCTGTGTGTATGGGTCACCTGTGGCTGTCCTCTAGGGAGCCCATCGGATACTACCACTAGGATGATGTGATTTCAGATACATTTTAACCCTCCCCACCACCACCACCACCCCACCGGCTAGCGTCCCATTGCGTGTGTTATTGTCGGGAAGGAGTCGGCTCGTCTGTGTCTGACCCCATGTATCTGGAGGGCTCTCCAATACGCAAAGTCAGATATGTACACACACACAAACACACACACACAAACAAACGAACACACACACAAACACATTCACACACAATAATGCTTTCTCAGTGGGGTGTACATGAGCTGGTGTGAGGAAGAGAGAGTGCGCAATAGCGAGTCACACTGCATAAGCTCCTGATTCACAGTACAACCAGCGAAAACCCATTAATCCACTGTGGTTAATTTCAGAGCCAACACATACAAACTATGAGCAAGAATACAATGTAATTAAGATGATTCATGTTCAGTTCAGTTGTAACAACATCAAAAACTAAAATGAATGAAATATTGAATTTACCAACACAAGAGCACAGCGACAGTTTTCTTTTTAATATTTTATGGTTGGAATGTGTATAATTCTGTTAATGCACTTAGGATAACGTACATAGTTTTGCTTTTTTGGCATGGGCTAATCACTGTGTTTGTTAATGGTCTTTTTAGAGGAAGGCACATTTTATTCCCAGTCCCTAATGTAATAAAAGGCTTTTAGCAGCCCCTTCAAATTCATTACGACTGAGCTTCTCCCTATTTCCTTTTGTACCCCATTAATTTCCATATTTAATTAGTTTGTCTCATTAAACAGGAATGTATGCAGAAATAATTGCATGCAGTGATATAGATACAAATTATCCATAATACTCTTGTGTGAGTTGTGACAGTACATAGTTGATTAGTCCACTCTAATAGACATGCCACTTGTGTGTGTGTGTGTGTGTGTGTGTGTGTGTGTGTGTGTGTGTGTGTGTGGTCGCACACTCGGGATGGAAAGAGTGTTAAGAAAGTCAATGCCCACACAGAGAAATACCGGAAACAGCTATTTATTGACTGTTTCAGGGAGGTAACGGGTTAGTCTTTGGTTAGGATTGTCACTTGTGGGGTCGTCGTAATCCAGTCAAGGGTTCGGTACACAGATCAGTCTTTCACACAGTCCAGGGGTCAAGGCAGGAGAAGGGTCTTCAGACAGGTGAGGTTCGATACCGAGCAGGGTTCTCAGACAGGCATAGAGGTCGCACACAGCAGGGTTCTCGGTCCGGTCTGTCCTACGCTCACTTGTTTCTATCGGCTTCATCTCTCTCTCTGTCTCTCTCTCTCCTCCTTCCCCCATGAGTCACACTCCCCTTCCTCTGCGCTGTCCTGCCTTTTAAACACTGCCACCTTGTTACCTGATTGGCCCTACCTGATCTCCCTAATCAGCTCAGCTGGGCCCCATCAGTCAGTGATTGGTGCGGATGTCCGTATCTGGGCTCTAGCTCCCCTGCAGGAAATGGCACGCACCACCCCTCCTTCACATTTTCCCTCCTACACTCCCTCCGTCTGCCACAGTGTCTATGATTTTTGTGCTCAAGTGTTAGTGCGTGTGTGCCAATCTAGCCATCAACTTTAAACCATGTTACAGTAAAGAGTGAAATTACCCATCAGCTCTAGTAAAGGCATGGCTGACAACCTGTAATCGTGATCATGAGAAAAAAACAAAAATCATCTTCACATGTGGGCACACACACATGCACGCACACACGCCACACGCTACACACACACCTGTCAAGACAGTGAGGAATGAAGATACAGGACGACTATGGAAAAAAATAAATAAATGTTTTCCTCTCCTTTCCTTTCCAATTTTCTCTTCTCTTCTCTTTTCTTGTCTCCTTCTATGTTGAGCAGATCTAACACTTTCTAATAATTATTATTATTACTACTTGCTATTACCTGTGTTTTCATTTCTGGCATTGTTCTGCCAATTGCTGCTGTAACACCTGAATTTCCCCTAGGGGATCAATAAAATGCAATCTAATCTAATCTAATTGTGGAGGGTGAAAAGAGAGCAGCCTGTGATAAGTGTCCCAATGTTGAATTCTTAGCATTCTCGATGCTGCCATCTTCTTTTTATGAATAAAAATTACGTTAAATTGTTCAACTTTAAATTAGCAAGGGATCCTTTCCAGAGACTCTTATCTTCCATTCAAATATACAGTATGTTTACAGCCTTCATAACAAATGTTCTATATCACACATTTGAAAAGAACTATCAGTGATTTTTGTATCATGTACCATGGTGAGACATGCATGAATAACAATTAGCTGTTGTCAGCAGTCAAAAGCAGTAGTGTAATTTACTGGGTACTCATTACTATCATAAATGGAAGTGACAACAACTTGATATGTTGTTGAGTGTATTGTATTTGACCCAGATTTAGTGGGCTCTCATTTGATAGTTTAAAACCATTTATTCAAAAGAGATAATTGGTTTTGTAAAATGTTGTTTACTCCGGCCTTGAAACATTTCGGGAAAGAAAGTAGCGGGCACGGATTAACCTTGTCATAGTTGTTGACATTTCACAATCACGCTTCTCTCCGGTCCCAACAATAGATTTTGAGCCACACAACAAGCTTTTCTGCATTCAACGTCATCTGTTTTTCCTTACACCCCAAGACTATGTATTACATTATTTTATTTTATTTTTATTTTTATTCCTTCAACCAAGCCTTTAGGTTAGAGACAATTTTTTAACCTTAACTTTTAACTTTCGAGGCAGTTTTTGTTTATGACCTGAGTGACTCAGGAGGTTGAGTGAGAGGAGGTGAAGTTTGGGATGGGGGGCGTTGGCCTCTTTGATCTCCTTACTGTGGCTGGCAGACAAGAGTATTGTGTTTGAGTCGTCTCTGATGTGGCGTTGTGGTGGTGAGTAAGCAGAGATTGAGTGGGGATACGTGTTGTGGCAGAAGGAGGGACACTGAGGCCCATGTATGGACGTCCGCCGCAATCAACAATAGATGGGAGGCAGCTGAGGCAATTAGGGGGAGCAGGCGGGGCCAATAACAGCACGGGGCGGCATAGTTTAAAAGGAGAGAGAAAGCAGAGGAAAGTGTGTGACCCATTGGGAAAGTAGGAGGAAGTAAGTGAGAGCGTGTAATGAGACTGCCGAGAACATGGATGACGGAGTGTCTGAGAGCCCTGTTTGGCACAACCCATTTCCGTCTGAGAACTCTTCTCCTGCCTGGACCCCCGGATTGTACGAGAGCCTTCAGCCTTCACCGACCCCTGGACTGGACAAAGACAACCCCTTAAGTGACATTGGACTAACCCATTTTCTCCCCGAGACTGTAAATAAAATACTGTGCTCGGTTATTCTGTGTGTGGACAGTCTTTCTGTTATCTCACGTGGACACTCATTCCACCCCGAGTGTGCCACATATGGTGGAGAATGCGGGCAGCCTTGGGTTCCCGAAAATAACAGATCCCACACCAGAGAGAGAATGGAAGGGGCGGATCTAAGATCATTGGTTGCCCCATTGGTGACGAGTAACCAACACATGAGCAAACGAGCCAACAGCAACAGGCTCGCTACGAGCATCTTGACCAGCAGCTACAGGCTCGCCACGATCAAGAGATATGCCTCCAGGTACAGAAGGCGGAGGAGCAGCGCCGACAACACGTCCAGGCGATGGAGATGCAGATGGCCCACACCGAATCCCTGCGGGCGCAGTTGGCCTTACACCAGGGAGAGGTCGATGAGCGAGCGGGGAGCGATCGCATGTAGTGATCGCATGTAGTGATCGCATGTAGCGATCCGTTACCATCTGTGGGGCTCACCGCTTGTGGCAGCTGCGAGGACCATCCGTCCCAACCCTGCACGCTTCCTCGTCAAGCAGACGGAGGCGGATGACGTGGAGACGTACCTGGCAACCTTCGAGAGGATGCCACGGAGGGAAGGGTGGCCAGAGGGACAATGGGGGGTACTGATAGCCCCATTCCTTTCAGGTCTTGCCAAGATCACATGGCAGAATTTGGCCAGTGATAGGGACGTGACATATCTTCAGCTGAAAACTGAGATTGTGAAACGTCATGGGTACACGCTGGTTCCTAGAGCACAGCGGTACCATGACTGGGGGTTCGACCCCGCCGTTCCACCACAGTGCCAGATGCATTACATTACATTACAGCATTTAGGAGATGCTTTTATCCAAAGCGATTTACAGACATTACATTACAGCGCTCTTTTGGCTCACAAATGCTTGGCTGAACTCAGAGCCACAAGCGGAGAGCCCCACGGATGGTAACGGATCACTACATGTGATCGCTCCCCGGGGAGGCGAGGAAGTTGGACTGCCAGAGAAACCCCCAGAGTGCTGACCAGCTGGTGCAACTAGTGGAGGGCTACCAGGCAGCACAGGGTGTGATGCGGCTGACCTTCCCCGACACCTGCCCCTTGGCGAGAGTGACAAGCGGCGCTGTTACGGGTGCGGAGCTTGGTCATCTCGCCCGGAGATGTCCCCAGCCGATGGATGTAAACATGCCCACGGCCGGCAGTGGAGACTGGCCGGAGTGACCTTGTTGGCTGCTGACGGTGTGCTGTGGGAGAAAGAGCCGACGAGGAGTCCATTGTGCAGGTTCCAGGAGGTGGACCAACAGGCATCCACAGAACCCCTCTCGGAGGGAGTGGCCAGTGACGTGGCCGCCAACGCCGTCGTGGAAGCGGAGAGGGAAGGAAGGGGGGGCAGCAGGCCGCCCACCGACGAAGAGGCCGAACTGGACGACCTCTTCCCGCTGTATTCCCTAGCCGAGCCCAGCCCAGTGCCCGAGCCCCTGTCAGGGAGGTTCGGGACGGCGCAGCTGGAGGATCCGAACCTCGCCAATGCCTTGACCCAAGTGACGGTGGTGGACGGCCGCCAGCTAGACAGGGTGAGTCCTTTAAGCTACCCACATTTTTCAATAAAAAATAGCCTGTTGTACCAGGTAGTCAAGAGGGATGACCGGGTTCGGGAACTGCTGTTAGTCCCCCGCACACAACACTAACACTCCCACCAGCTCGGCGCTCAACTAGGGGTAGAGAAAACCCTTGAGAGGATCCGTGAGAGGTTCTGGTGGCCAGGCATGAAAAAAGTGGTGGAGGACTTTTGCCGGAACTGCCCGGAGTGCCAACAGGTAGCTTCGCGCCCGCACCTACGTAATCCGCAAATCCCTCTCCCTATCCTCTCAGTGCCCTTTAGCTGGATCGGAATGGATCTGATCGGGCCGCTGCCGCAGAGTGCCCGGGGACACCGCTATATCCTGGTTATTGTGGACTACGCCACCCGGTACCCAGAGGCCTTACCGTTACGCACCATGGCCACCAAGGGAATCGCCTGCAAGCTGGTCATGTTATATTCCAGAGTGGGGATCCCGGAGGAGATCCTCACAGACCAGGGCACCAGCTTTATGTCCCTTATACTCCGGGATCTTTACAAGCTCATGAACATTACGCCCTTTCGGACCTCGGTGTACCATCAAAGAAAGGAAAGGATCACGAGAGCTGGGGATTACGAGCGGTCCGTGAATCCCCCTCGGATTATACACCTGTTTCTCCTGGACTATGCCTACCTGTAAACCCTGGACTATGCCTGTGTTGACCTACTGGACTCTGTGATTAACCCTGCATGTACCTGAGAAAGGTAATAAAGCTGTGTGCTTGGAAACGTAAACCCTGTTGTGGACATTGTTACTTCCTGGTTTGTCATCTCCGGCCCGGTGGAGCCCCGGTTAAGAGACGGGGCTTGCCACAATATATATATACTGTATATATTATAATATTGAGCTTCATCTTATCTGTCTACTTGGAAAATTCACAGTGAGGCATAAAAATACAAAAGGACAATATTCATAAAGCCTATCAAAGAAGTATGGTAGATCTGTTTTTGATATAGAATAAGGAAGATCACCAGACGATGTGAGAACAGATCTGATACTGTATATAAATCAGGCCCAGTGCTAAACAGAATATTCTACCAGCAGAAAACAGATGATTCATTTATTGGTAGATAGGCAACTGACTAATGCAGTGGGCTGTATATCACAGGAGCATTACACTGCTCTGTATGATGATGATCTCTGCATAGGTTCCCCCAGTAACATCTGGCCATTTCCAGCACTGAGTAGAACCACAATAGAATCACAGTAGATCCAGGGCTTAATTTGTGCCGGATCCTGACGGAACAGTATCTGGGACTGGGGCACTTATTTTGTCAGATCCAGCACCACCTCTGTCACTATCAAGATATGTGAATACATTTTGAGTAATATTTAATGTTATCTGTTCTGTCAGTCTTTTATTTCCAATTGAAATGACCGTAAATCTCTTGTTTGAGTAGGAATAGCAGCCTATTTTGGATGCAATTTAAATCAGTCAGGACACGCATTAGATTTTTGTGCGCAACGTGAATTAACGGTGCTGCGAATGTGAGTTGTCCAATGTGCTGCAAGTTTCTGTGGTTTTGATGCATTCTCTACCTGACCTGTCGGATCAACACCCTCTCTGTGCTCTGGGACCTTCTGATTTACCAACTAAGCACTGAGTAGAAGCACAGTAGAACCACAGTAGAACCACAGTAGAACTACAGTAGAAGCCTGTCTTACCATGGCCTGTTCAATCTTGTTGTCGATGGCGATCAGACTGTTACTGGAACCACTGGAAAACACACAGAGAGACAGACGGGTTAGAGAGGCAGACATGTGTGTGTGTGTTTAAAATGTATTTAACACTGTGACATAAAACACTGAAACATATTTAAAATGTAAGTTATTAAAGGAGAGCGGAGTAACAGTCCATTTACTTCTGTCTATGTCTAGTTTATATTTCCTGCAATCATTTTACAATGCATTCTGTATGGAATTAGATATTTTAAAATCCAAACTTTACAGTGTCAACCCTAGCTTAAACTGAACTGCTGTCCCGGCTGACACAGATGGACTAAATAAAAAGATATGGATGTGACAGTAAAGTTTATAAGGCAACATGTTTCTGAGGGATTATTTCCTGGAGGAGACCTCCACTTCTTCCTGTGGGTGTCAGGTGATTGATAGGAAGCAGCGCTGATAGTTAGCTCATGAGCACATTTTCATCTGTAGTCCCTGAAAACACTCAATGAGAAAACAGAAACATGGAACAAACCAGAAGGCTTCATGTTTACTGTGATGGATTATCTCGCTCGAGCAATTTTGAGAAGAGTGCAGCAAAGCAAGGACTTTCAGGCCTCAAAGGGTATAGAGGAGGACTTTCAGGCACGCTCAGCCGTCCTGGTGGGGGATTCCTCTTTGACTTGGCCCACCCAAGATTGCTAACATTTCTTCACCTAATAAGGTTTTCGTGGAAGTTTTTCCTTGCATGCCTTGAGGGTCTAAGGCTGGTGTTGCCGGGTAGGTTAGTCCTTGTAGAATAGGTAGGCTTGCTATGACCTGCTAAAAATGTATATTGTGTGTCTTGTGCTTTGTTCTGTTTCCCTGTTTGTCTGATACTATTCTGTAATTCAACTGATTGATGTTCAGGTAGATCTAGTTTGGCTCATTTTCTGTAAAGTCCTTTGAGACAGACATGCTGTGATAAAGGGCTCTATAGATAAATGAACTTGAACATGAAGGCAGGACGTCGCAGAGGCTGTTCTCATCAGGTAAACTGACATAGACTTTGTCAGTAGGTGGAAGGACTTTGAGGAACTCCTAAACCAGACAGACTGTCCCTCTGTTCAGGAGACAGAGCTGGAAGACTGGAGGGTCTGAGTCTCCTTGGCAGAGGTCAGAGGTCACTGAGGGGGTTAGAAAGCTCCTCAGTGGTAAGTTCAAGTTCAAGTTCATTTATTTATATCGCCCTTTATCACAGCGTGTCTGTCTCAACGGACTTTACAGAAAATGAGCCAAACTAGATCTACCTGAACAACAATCAGAGGAAGTACAGAATAGTATAAGACAAACACGGAAACAGAACCAAGTACAAGACAAACAATATACATTTTAGCAAACCATAGCAAGCCTACCTATTCTACAAGGTCTAAACTACCGGCACCACCAGCCTTAGACCATCGAGGCTGCAAGGAAAAACGTCCACGAAAACCTTATTAGGTAAAAAATTCAAGAAACCTTGGGTGGGCCAGGTCAAAGAGGGATCCCTCACCTAGACGGCTGAGCATGAGCAGGTGCCGGGACAAACAGTGGAATGTACAATAGCATAGGCAAAACATATGAAACAGATAAGGCGATAGAGACAGACGGATCATCAGTCATTGCCAATGTCTAGAGAACCAGGGGCTGCGATCACATAGCAGCAGCATCAGGGAAGTGGTAGACAGCACAATGCCGATTGGTCTCATTTCCAACGGCGATGAGTCTGCATACAGACAGGAGGTGGAGCAGCTGGTGGCCTGGGGCAGCAAAAACAACCTGGAGCTGAATGCTCTAAAGACTGTAGAGATGATTGTGGACTTCAGGAAGAGCCCCCTGTCATCCTTCTGGCTTCATCACATTGATATCTGATATCTGGAGCGGTTTGGAATGAAGATCATCAAATCTGAGGTCATACTTCTCTGATGGGAAATGGTTTTCTGTCCCATCCAGCTGCTCCAAGTGGAGACGTTCAGGTATCTCAGGTCTGATTCACCAGTGAGGGGAAGAAGGATCATCAGATTGATCTGTATCATCTTCTAAATCACTTGTTAAACCTTCTTTACAGATTTGTTGTGGAAAGATCTTTTATTCATTGTTGATTTATGTACTTTTATATTTCTTACCTTGCTTTCATTTATTTTGCTGTCAATTTTATGTTTTGGTTTATTTGTACTCCTATAAGAAGAATTCTATAAAACTACTATATTAATACAAATTCTTATTATTGTGCAGATTAGATTAGATTGCACTTTATTGATCCCCTAGGGGAAATTCAGGTGTTACATCAACTAGTGTAAAGTGTCCACGGCAAACAAAAAACAAGCGGGAAATTTAAGAACAAGCACTAAAATGAAAGAATAAGCACTAAGAACATGGGAGCTGCTGTAACAGGCTGCAGCCCTCGGCGGTGGCGCCACTACTAGTCCTAAAAGTTAAAATAGTCCCCCTGGTTTTCTGTGTGATCACATAATTTTTGATATCACTAAAGGATGGCCGAGCCTTCAGTCTGGTTTCCCACAATGCTTTTCACCACCCAGAGACAACAACAACTAGGGACAGTTTCTAAAGTAGCCTTGGTGCTCACAGTTTCAAAGTGCCTGCGGCTTAAGCAGCTGAGGCAGGATGTAACTTGTCATAGTGAACAGTTATAATGTTAACCTTAGCAACTGTGACCATAATCTAAGGTACAAAATTAATTTCCATATTTGGAACTGTATCTAAAGCTTTGTAATATGGCCATGGATTTGTTTCATTTGCTTTTAATCCAGTTGACATGAATTACCTCTTATGACAGCTTATAACCCTACTGTGTTCATTCCTATGGTAGTTTCTCTATTTCAACAACATTTATAGATATTTCACCCTGGATTATTGCAGAAAGCCTCTTTCTGACCTGAATACAGTTTGTCCTTGATTGAATACTCAGTATAAGTGGAAGCCCCGCCCCCTAGATCTCATTGTCATGATTACCTGTGACAGAGCAGCAGCAGTGACATCAGGGTAGCCTCAGAGCCTCGCCCACAGGGAGGGGCTTTAACACGGACTGTCAAATGAGAGTGAGGGGTGGCAGAGAGACTGCCAATCAGAGGCTGTGATAGGAGTTGGGGCGAAGCTACTGGGTGAAGGGGTTTATGGGACTTTGGGTCAAAAGTTGGGGGTGGGACTGATGGGGTCAGCTGGGGGCCGGGTGGTGTCTGAGGTTGTGATTGGTTGTTAATTTTAGGCTGGGCTTCAGTGATTGGCTGAGGTTGACTCAGGAGTGTGGTTAAGGTCAGGGTGGAAACAGGAAGTTGACTTTGACCACTCAAGGTTGGGGTCAGTGACCTCTGACCTAAGGACTTCTTGGATTGGGGTTCAGAGTTCAGCGTTTGAGGTTGGGTGTTAAAGGTCAGCCTGGTGCCGGGCCAGGACTCCCTGACTCCTCTGTGACCTTTGGCCTTTTTACGACCCCGCAACGCTCCAGGAAGTAGAAGTTCAATCTCTGTTTCTGGTCTCTTAGCAACGAGCTGCAGAGCC
>OMOT01080865.1:2690-15231 GCA_900312575.1 Acanthochaenus luetkenii
AATTCTTTTTTTAACAGCTGTATACTACTAACCCTGTATGGATGTGATGTGATTGCTATCATTGTTGTATGGCCTGGCTCAGGTTAAACCCTTTGTAAAACATGAACAAATGCATACAGAGAATGAATGCCATATACCTTTATTTTATTATCTAGGTTGACAGTCATAACTGAAAAAGAACATAAATAAATACATCTAGGAATAAATAACAATTCCGTTAAAAAACTGTTAAAAGTGCAGCCATTTTAGTACAATAAAAGACATTTAACAGTATAAAACAGTAGTGCAACATCAATTTAAAAACTAAATAAATCATACTGCGCACATCAAATTGCCAAATTGCTGATATTTTAGCTCTGACTAACACTAGCCCGCAGGTGTTGTTGTCTACCTGTGTAACGTAAATGAGATATCATCACGTGATAAATTCCGTGATATCGGATCGGTGCATATACTTGCGTACTCGCCGATACCCGAGCCAGCATTTTAGGCAGTATCGGAGGCGTTTCCAAAACTGGTATCAATATCAGAACAAGTCTAATAAATAGTACATATTCAGTTTGCCAAAAGTGTCTCAAAAGTGTAGAAGCTATAGAGATTGAAAACGTAATCTCTATGGTAACACCTGCTGATAGGGTTGCCACCCCTCCAGTATAAAGGCGGAGTTGTTCATTAAAGAAGAGCAAGATGTTGCGTTCCTTAATGAGTCAATAAAATCAAATGTGACTACACAGCTAATTTCATAGCAAAAACTAGAGCTGGTAGGCATCTCTCTCTCTCCTCCTCAGTGTGCTTCCTCACTTTTGTGTGTGATAGTGATGATGGAGGAATATGTGACGTTAAGCAGCAATTTCATAATTTCTGCCATCACAGGCGTCACCTGAACCTGACATGGTATTGATTTTACACTTTTTATTTAATGGAATATGATCTGAAATATTTTAGGAGTCTATTGGCTATGTCATAATGTAATTGTTACTATGTAGGCCCACTGCAGAAAATGTGCTGTTTGCAACATTATTGCTATATACTGTATTGTGTACAATCTGTCACTGATGCAATTTAATTCATGATCATAATGATTCCATTAATTATTAGCCTATTATTAATACCAAACAACTAAACTATGCTTAACTAATCATGGAAATGACAATGTTCCTGTGTCAGCGGTTTTAATGACTATGTAAATATTTGAGCAGAATCGTTATTACATTCATAACACACAACTTACGCAAGTTGAGAGAGACAAGGGATTATTCTGAATTGTTTTCCCATTTCATTTAGCTTTATTTGTGTAGCACTTTTCACAAGCCACCTAATACGTTTGAAAGAGATTTATTTAAAAATGTACTTCTTTTTTTAAACCAGCGAGAAATACTTTTAAAGGAATACTGTTGTTGATGTTTTGCACTGATAATAGCGTTGTTATTGTTAAGTATATATATATAAATATATAATATAAAACACTAACTATAAATCGGGGCATGTTTTATCTACAATTAGTATTCTACTTTGACTGTCTTACAGTACCATTACACATGCTCCCACGATGTGCACTGGAAGCAGGACCAAAGGGAGGGGCATGCTCACTTGTCATCCGTTCAGAGGAATTTGTTCTCGCCCCAATATTATGTTGATCAGCAGAACATGGAGGACATTTGGGGATCAACTTGACATCTGGCTAAATCCTTCTGGGCGTTGAAACGCTGTTTTTCAACAGAAACCCGGGTCCCCCTTGTAGGTTTTGTGCTCCTTATTTTGATTAGATAAAAAGGTGGCAACCCTACCTGCCGACTCTCATCACCTGTCACGTCGACCAAAACAGGCGCAAGGATGCTCGCAGGCGTAACAAACGTTTCTACTGTTAGCTAGCTAGCTGCTCACATCTGCAGCAAGCTAACATAGCAGCGGCTGGCCGTCTACCTGAGTGTCACAGCTAACGTTAGCTAAGGTTAGCTTTCGGCATCATCTTGAGCCGAGACAAAGACGGCAGCACTGTAACGCTGACTACAAAGCTGGGTAAATCGACGACACTTGGAGGGCGAACACTTCCATTTTAGCCACTCGACGTAGTTAGGTGCTTACCTTTTGTGAAAACGTTACAAGACTCACAAAATCTTAACCATCAAGAAAGTCAATTTTGGGATGGGATGGAAGTGTCAAGTTTGCAATAATTTGATAGTCACTTCCGTTTGGATTCATCATAACTCTCACAATAAAAGCTTTTATAGGTTTGACGAGATTAACGTTAAGTCTTGACACAATTCTAATGACCATTATTCTCACTTTGTTTTCGGGGCTCTGATGAACAGCTCGCATACAACCCTGCCCTGGTGATCCTTGAAATCTCTAATTCATGACATACGAACAACATGTAGGGATCATTAATATCCCAAACTGTATCTTTGACACTGTGATATAACGTTAGCTCCTATTATATAGTTGATTTATATTTCACTCAAATCAGTGAACAGGCTACAGTGACATACATCAGTTCTGTTTAAAGTCCTACAATATTGTGCGTAATACGCCCGATTCTCATATGTTCATGTAAAATCACAGCTTGTCACTTCCTCTCTCGGTTCAGTGGAATATTTTCTGTACTTTTTACATTCTTCTTCTTCAAAAAAGTGAAAATTCACAGATTCACGTTTGCTACTCCTGTGATCTTTGACAAGTTAAATCACATTTTGGGGAAACGGCCAATTGTATCTGGGAAAACAAAAGATAGCCATGTCTTTAGTTTATGCCGTGTCACAATATCACAGCAAATAGGACGATAATTTGACTATATATATATAGGTCATGTGACTATAATGTGAATTTTGATTCAGGGTGGTGTTTTTTTCTCGATAGTTAGTATGACACTATACCACAAGACCGTCAGGGACGTTTTACACTGCGGTACAGTAGGTGGCGGTATACACGCATGTATTAGTTTGCGGTCCGCCATTAAACACAGAAAAGAAGAAGAAGCAACAGAAGAAGAAGAAGACCCGGAAGCGCTACTGTCTGTTCCATGTGTTGCCGTTTACGGGTTCATTCCTCATTCATTCAGGAAACAATAATATTTGTAACGTTACCCGCTATCGATTTCCCTCCCCGCGGAAAAAGGACATTATTGGATTTTTAAGATCCGATAAATGATTAGTTTTGTGTCGATTGTCATCCAAGACCAGATATACCAGATTTAAAAAGGTGGTTTCTCTGCTAACAAACATTAGCTAACGGTACATAGCTTTGCAGAACTCGCGCTAACTTTGTTTAGAACTTTGTAGCTGGTGAAAACCACACCCGCAGCATCTGGATGAAAAGTGCCGTGAATACTAACATGATTAAGGAAAGCCGCTGGAATATTCCCGCTAATGCCCCAGCGTGCATGGAGAAGCATCTGGGCTCGGCGCAGTACAGGGCAGGTAAGGGAACAACCCCAAGCTAGCTGAAGGTTGTGCATATATACACGTGGTGCCGCTAGTTGGTGAACAGATAAGCGGTGAGACTGCTTGCTGGCAAGAGTATGTACAAAAAACATTACTTAAAAGGCTTACTTCCGTTACTTAATATGAATCGCAAGGATATCATGGGAATTTCTGCAATATATACATTATCATATTTATATGTGTGTATATAATCCACCAAGAAGCGCGCAGAGGCCCAACAGGCGAACCTGTTGTAGAAGTTGAAGCGTAATTGGCGCAAGAGCTGCTTTGTGGGTTGAATGTATGCTGACTTGGAAGAGTGACTCCTAGCGATTCACAAAGTGTCTTTAAGTTATGTTGTACCAGGTATGTGCGTTTACATAAGAAGCGAGACAACAGTATAATTGCTAGATTTTCGAATGGAGTTTTGGTGTGACGTGCTCTCCATACAGACGCCTTGTTATTCCGAATTCATCTTTGTCCCTCTCCTAGATGGCAGCCTGCTGCTCAGCGCTTCCAGTCTCACCGGCAGGTGCTGGCTGGGGTCGATCTGGATCTACAGTGACGCTGAGCAGGCCAACAATGAAAATGAATGTAAAGCCGGTGTGCAGACTGAGGCCAGTATTGCAGATGCCAAATGGGTGTCAGAAAAGGGTGTTCTTGTTGCGTCAGATTCAGGTGAGTAGAGTTAACGGTAATTATGAACCGAGTGTTGGACTTGAGACTTGATGGTTCAGCTGGATTTGTCCTGTCTCACTTTGACTGGTCCCTGTGCAGGTGCCTTGGAGCTCTGGGAGCTGGCAGAGGATGAGCGCCTGCTGGTGAATCGCTTCACTAAACATGAACATGACAACATTGTCACCAGTGTGAGCCCAGTTGCTGCAGCAAGCAGCGCTGTCACTGGCAGCATGGACTGCCAGTTAGTCTCTGTTTTACACTCTCTCTCACACACACACACACAGTCAATTGTATGAAGAGTAACAGTCACTGCAGAACAGTAGTGTTTAGATTGCATATATTTTAAACTTTGATTGTATTTGTAGCCTTTCTCATAGTGCATCGTTTCCTTTCTCTCCACTGTAGAATTAAAGTCTGGGATCTTAGTCAGGAGACGGTGGTCAGCACCTACAGTGGTAAGGGAACTCCTGAAAACTCTGGATTAGTAGAAATGGGCAGTGTTAATCAATATTTTGACTAATCAAGTTAAGGCTTTGATGTCATTGATTTACAATCAATCTCTCGTTTTAAATTCTTCACTAAGTGTAACTCTTCCACTGAGTTCAAGTTTGGTACAAAGAAAATGAATTTCTCTGTAGGTTGTCAATCAGGCGTAGGAAACGGTGTGCGATTACTTATCCTGTTGCTTACTGCCTATGACTGTTTCAGTAATTGATAGCCACATTCTGTAATCTGACAGAAGTTGGCTATTATTAAAAGCATAGTCCTCTGTTGAATTTGCAGTCATGTTGCACTCCACATCCATGCCTCTGCACACTTTTACGGCCCGTTAACCAGTATGTGTTGTATGAAATAGATATACAGTATATACTGTTCTGTTGGATTGATCAGGCCAACAGAAATGACTCATGTAATTAATCCATCTGATTAAAAAAGAAAAGCCCATAATAGATGGAAAACCCTCAACTGAATGTGTCTCTTGATAAACTGAATCCTTCCTACAGCGCACACGAAGCCAGTCACTTGTGTGGCCAGCAGTCCTACAGATGAATCTCTCTTCATCTCCTGCGGCCAAGTAAGATACTGATGAAAACAATGTGTGTGTGTGTGTGTGGACACATTCTTGTGAACACAATAACTCAAGAACAATACATGATAGACACTTCATACTTAAACTATAGGTATCCCCTATAGAGTAGAGGATCGGATGATATTGAAGCACCTCGCTGCATATATTTGCGTATTAATAAAAAAAAACAGATTTTCTTGAAAGGACTAATTCCTAGAGTTCATATTAACACCACCCATGCCAATTGCCGCAACTTTACGGCCATATTTTCATAACCCCGTTAGTCTCGTGTGGCCAGCCTTTTGGTTCTTCGCGCAACGGGGCTTGATGCCACTTAACAGGTTTACGCCATTTCTGCCACCCGTGTCTCCACCACGTTTGTTTTCCAACGGGGTAACAAATGAGCATAAAGTCACTAAAGCCATGGAGAATATAGACTGGGAATCTTGCCTAAATACATCTGGAGAAATCTTGGAGCGTTTCAAGTTGCAGTAACTGTCATATATGGTAAACATTTACCATGCAATGTTAATAAGAGTTATGATAATACAGAGACATGTGTAGAGAGAGAGTTAACATGTTGTGCCAAGTTACTGTGTGTTTAAATAAAAATAATTGTTCTGATAAAAGTCTCCGCGTCATCATTTTACATGATGATGCAGCTAACTTAGGAAAGGACTACTCACTAGGGATGGGTGGATCGAAACTGTTATCGATACTTCGATACTCGCATACTACTCATTGCGTCAAAATGCGTCACTCGAGCGTCATAGTTCCCACTACGAGGTGGAAACTCCGGTTCCAGTGAGACAGCAGTCATGAAGGGGCTTTACAGTTTATAATGTCCAGAGGTTTTACAAGACTGTTTTTCAACTTGTTCCAAAAAAACTAATTTATTTCTTGCACTATTTTCAAAGGCAATTCAGAGCCTTTTTCATTTTCTGATTGTTGGTTTAATTTGACTTATTAATTATTATATGGTTGTTTGTCTCCTTTGGTCGTTTCTCTTCTGATGCACTGCTGTAGTGTGTTGGTCTTCGTTGTGTGAAAAAGCAAAGGCCACGTGAGACTAACTGGGTTAAAGCTTCACGCATCCACGGGAAAAGGCATATATTAAAAGATCGATCTCGGGATTTTATAAATCTATCGGATCATTCAAATAAAGATCGATTTGAATCAGAAACCCCAGGCCTACAATTAGTCCATTAATAATAATAATAATATATATATGATGTTATGTAAGTTGCTTTGGATAAAAGCGTCTGCTAAAAGCCGTAATGTAATAGTTAACATGGATCAACTGTAAGAATACACTCGCCTTCTTCCAAACCCAACCTGTCCTTTCTCCCAATCCTTCAGGATGGCCGTCTGTTGATATGGGACAGGAGGAAGCCAACCAAACCAGCCTCACGATTAGGTGAGTAGAACTTGTCTGAGCATGGACAACAGAATTTAATTACATTTTTGCCAGCTGGTTGACGATATTGGAATACATTTTTATAAAGGGGTGCAACAGCAGAGAAATATGACGGCTAGACAGATAAGTAAATAACTATTACCCGCTACCTACTTTTTGTTTATTTGGGCTGATTTAACAAACCATTACCCAGTGACTGTTGATCTAAGAATCTATTAATAAACTACTGTGTCTAGTCCATTTTATGGTGTTCAATCCTGTCAAGACATGACCTTTCTTGATTACACGTATTCCATTGCTATCTGTGATCTTGTTGTCTCAGATGTCGAGTCTCCCAGCTGCTGCCCTACCACTGTAGCTTGGCACCCTCACCACAGGAGCACCATTGCTTACGGTAAGGACCAGCAGCAGATGGTGGATTGACCAAGAGCTTTATTTGGCAGGCCTTGTGTTTTGATCATGCTCATTGTACCTCAGGTGATGAGCTGGGTAGAGTGGCTGTGAGGGACTTCCAGGGAACAGAGCCAGCCCAGTCAGAAACTGTCCACAGCCGCAGAGTCAATGGCCTCGCCTTCTCCACACATGGGTAAACACAAATTATCTGTCACTAGGCAACTTCTAACCTTTGTCCTCTCAAAATCCTAATACCTCATTCTTTCTATCGCAGTGCCTCCTTGCTGGCATCCATCAGTGATGACTGTTCCCTCGCTGTGATGAACTCCGAACTGAGAGAAATGTGAGTCTATAAACTTTACTAAAGACTAGAAACCTTAAACACCTGGCCAGTCTCCCCTGTATCATTCACAATACTGATGATAATACTCTACTTCTGTAGACTTAGAGATCGGCGACACCAGGACTTTGTCACGGGTGTGTCCTGGCTCCCCGGTGACTCCAACTCCCTCACCACCGTAGGTTGGGATCACCAAGTGCTCCGCCACACAGTGGATCCAGCCGTCGGAGCTCCCACCTCCTCTTCTTAGACTCAACAGACACTGACATAACTTAGATGAGAATGGTTTAAATCGAAAGAATGTTCCCCCTATTTTTGAGGGGTGAAGTCCATGCGTTGTATGTATAAAGCTATAGTTAATGTCAGGAAATGTGGATTAAAGTGGCAATTGTCAACGTTCAGTGCTCTGAATATATGCACAATATTTGGACTGTTCTCCCAATCCTGGCTGTGGTGTATTCATCCCCCACTGTAGTATGCAATCTCCATCCATTTCTTTCACACTGTATAACACCATTTCCATGTATACTTGAGGCAACCCATTTGTATCACATCATTTTGCATTAAAGTTAGTTTAATGTTGTAATAGCAAGAGGATTTGTATCCTGGAGTATTTCATTTGTGACAAATCCTTTAATGTAAGCTACAATGCCTGCTCCACATATGAATGGGTCATATTTCAACTACCGAATCATGCCTGGATCGCTGAGGTAACTCAGGAGTTTGAGAATAATGGAGCTGAGTAGTAGTATTATACACTTTGCCTATGATGGTCCAAGGTAAGGAAATTCAATGACCATATAGACTGATACACTAATGTGGCCAAGGCAAATTCCATTTAACCTGTATTGGTTCAACATTGTGTGACATGTGGGTGGTTGGCTCAGAAGTTAACAAGATTACATGTGTGATTTGCAGCTGGGTGCAGGTGAAGTAGTGCCATTGCTTATCTGGACTCTGAAATTGTAGCTTGGACTTGGATGATCTCACCTCTCTCAAGCTGTACCAGTACAATCAATGTCATGGCTAAAAATATAAACTTCAGTAAGAATATTATTCTGAAGCGTGCAGTCTGAAAATATGTCTTAAGTTTTCTCTAGAGATATACTACAGATATAATCCACATTGGGCGTTCAGGAGAGATTCTGAAGCTGCATTTGGCGTTGTTATTATTAAACTTCCTCAATCATACTAGCAATGATGAGCACTAAAATCCTCTAGAACAGAGGTCTTCAATTGGTGCTCTGCGGGCCAAATCTGGCGCTTAATTGGTCCTTTCATTCTGAGCAGTTACATAACCCTATTAAATTATTCCGTTAAAAAAATGTATATCGAGCTAGAATGCACCTGGAGTGGGCCCAGAGTGATCGAAACCAGAAAGTAAGTGATGACAAAAAGCTGCCCAATTCAAAGTAATGTTACATAGTCCACTTTTCACTACCGCTAACTTATGGTGGTTATTGTACTATAATGGATTATATGATAGTAGTGTGATTACTAACACTGCAAAATCAGTACATTGAGTTATTTGATCATGTTTTACTAGATGTGATTAATTTCACAATGAAATTTAGACATAAGATCTAGATCTGAAAAGCTCCCTACTGGATCTTAAAAGTAATTGAATAGCCCTAAGCAGCGGAGAAAACAAGGCCATGGGGGTGGCAGTAGCTCAGGAGGTAGAGTTCCCGCCCGGCAACTGCAAGGTCGGCGGTTCGAGTCCAGCTCCTCCCGTGAAAAATCTGTCATAGTGTCCTTGAGCAAGACACCTAACCCCGAATTGCTCGCGTTGAGCAGGTTGGTACTTTGCATGGCTGCCTCCGCCAACGGTATGACATGTAGGTCGCTTTGGATAAAAGCGTCTGATAAATTCTGTAATGTAATGTCGAGAAATGCATCTTACATTATTTGAGAGCAACCATCACTGAGGAAAGTCGTTACGATGGGGTTTCCATTCTCTTGACTCTGATGTACAATTTATAATGGTTGAACTGTCACTCCCATGCCATTTTGTTTTTAGGTTCTCTTGTACTCTCATTGGGTTTTATGTCTAAGGAGCTTAACATTTATATACCACTTTTGTTTTAACCCTTCAATTAGGTTTTTGTCTGTATGTATATCCCTGTGAGTTCCTGGCTTGGAGTTTGACCCCATGTAACAAGGAAAATCAACACACACAAAAAAGGTTCCATAATTGTTTTTCTTCTGATCTCACCTTACTTAGCACTAAAACACAGAAGAGAAATATATCACACACCAAAAACCTTTTAAATCAATGACACAAACATGCTGTTTCATTTTTGGATTTATTTTTCCTTAAATGGTGTTTCAGTTAGGAAGTTGTTAGGTAGCATTTGGTGCAGATAAACTGATGAAGATCAGACTATAGCTGGATGCTATATAGCAGCTTACATTATATTAGGCACACATCGATATGTAAAACATTTAATCTATATACTTGTACAATCCTGACATTTACATTAACTAGATCTTATCTAGTTTCTAATTTAATATTTTTCTTACAGAAATTGATATGTACTGTACATCAAAACAACATGGGTGTAGCGACATTAAGCAAACTTAATTTTACTGCCAGAGAACAATTTTTATACATAAGGCAAAATAGATTTCCAGTATCAATAAATATGAAAAACAATCCTACTCAGAGATCAACCTACTCTGGCACTCATGTGGACACTCGTCACAGGAAAGTCATGAATTAAATGTTGACTTTGTTCTTATGGCTAAAGGAACCTACATGTAACAGTGAAATTGTATTTTATTTATGGGACAACAACAAATATTGAAATTTACAGTATTTATCCATTTGACTATTTGAATACAGAATAATAGCGGTCTGTATATTAAAATAATGTCCATTAAAAGTAACTGTTGAATAAATCCATTAAACCCGTATAAACCCAAACTAAAGCATTTCATTAAAAGAATTTGCTCACTCAATCTATGAATATTAGCCAAGTGCCATTGAAACTGATTAAAGTCTGTGGTTAACAAGGCAATATGTACACAGATTAAACAGCAGCACCCAAAGAAAGCAGTACAAAATGGTCCACCCATTCCTTAGACTTTGACACTTGGATAAAAAAGGAAAAAGAAACCCATTTGATAGTCATACTGTCCTCTCTGGAGATTAAGCAACACATTCAGATTGCATTATCCATAACTGAGCAGCCCATAGCTATGACTGAATAAGACATTCTTAGCATTCTTGCTTGACTCATTTGTGTCAGTCATTTGTTGAAGCTTTGGTTTCACTGTAAATAATACCTTCTTATACAAAACTACATTTTACACTCCCATGCAATTTTGGCTGAATAGAAGAATATTTGACATATTTACATTTCTCATGAAGAATCCCCTTTACTGACAAGGGTAATAGGTTGTTTGGTCCCAGGCCGTACTGTAAACGTCATACCACATTGATGTTTTGACTGTGGTCCATTGCTGAAAAGAAGAACAGAGTCGTGATTATAGCTACCAAAACACACAGCTTCTTTTATTGAACAATGAAGCTGTCATATTTGAGCATAGGAGGCCTTACCTGGTGGAATCTTTTGATGGGGGCTTATCCTGATATTTTTTGGCCACTTTACTCTCCAACTCACGCATGTCCAGGCTTGCTGTTTTGCTGGACATAGAGTAATACTTGTTCTGTGGTGAGACTCTGGGGGCAACAGGGACCACCGTCTCCTCATCTGACAGGGGGACACCCCAGTCATCAGAACTGGACTCTGTCTCCTTCATGGGAACTATTTTGTTGTCCATTTCCAACATCTTCTTTTGTAAGATGCTTAGGAGTGTGGCCTGACTGGCTGAGAGGGAGGAGGGTGGTTGGGTAGGGGGCACCTTGGACTTGGTTTGAGATGGTGGCTTTGGTTTGACATCTGTGACAGGAGGTGGGAGTTTTCGTTTTGGTGGAGGAGATGGACCTTGAACAGGAGGGACATGACTGATGGTTGGTGATGGTGCCCTTTTCATGCGAGGGTCAGGTGGTAGGGTGGTAGGACGAGACTCCATCATCTCGTCTAAATCATCAGAGTTAGCAAACTCTGGTGGGGGAGGGAGTAATGGCATAATTGACTCTTCTCTATTATCGTCATCCTGTGCAGATTCAGACCATGAAGGACCTCGCTCCACACCTTCCTTCTGCACAGCTGGGTTGCTAGCAGTTGCAGCTGTTGACATCCCACTGAGAGTTGGATGGATAGATGCCATCCCATCCTTCACCAATGCAGGGCTCCTGGGTTGTCCTGGAGTCTGAATCGTTAGTGTACGTTCCATAGGAATGACAGACTTTGGACTCTCCCGTGGTCTGCCTTGAGAGGTTAGAGAAGAGGATGACGTGGACCTGGGGATTACAATGAAGGAATTGGGATTGGAGTCGCTGGGCTGAATGCTTGCACTTGACTGCTCATTCTTCTTGGTGCTGTTTTCACGTGACAGAGAACATCTGTGTTTGTCTCTTTCCTTAGCTGCCATTAGAAGAGCCAGGGGGGAAGCTGCAGGTCCCTCTCGTGCCCCACTGGTTTCACTACTCTTCAGGTTACGTAGTTTACATTCTATTAAAGGACTGAATTTGCGACTCTGCCTTGGAGACTCTTCTAGCTTGTGCTGGTTGCCCTCTGAATTTACCTGAGCACGGTGCTCTTTCTGAAGCTTTGGTGAAATTTCATATGGAGTCTTGAGTGGTTTGTTTATTTCCTGCTGTGTTGAAACAGTCTCAGTGTTAGCCTCCCTCTTTGGCTGAGATAGGGGTGATTGAGAGGGAAGGGTCGTTTTTAAGTTCTCCTTTAACTCCTGTGGATTTTTCTCTAGCTGGTTTCTGAAGCTGTTTCTATGGACTGGTTTGGATGGTGGAGCCACAGGTGGGGCTTTCCCATTCATCTGGATAGGAACTGAGACAGAGTTAACAGACCTAGAATCGTCCAGGAGTAAGATCTGCTTGGGCCTTGACTCATGGTCCCCATGCCCACTGAGAATGGAGGTCTTGGCAATATTGTAGAGCTTAGCTGTGTTCTGGGGGTTGAAGGTCGAGGGTGTGGGTGTCTGGATAGGGGGAGCTGGGAAAGGAGCCTGGAGTGGGCAGTCCATGCTCTGGATAGAAGACAGTCTCATGGGCTTTGGAGGTGGAGTCTTCTGAGTCTTATGCTGCCTTTCATTGGGGGGCTGTGGCGGGGCAAATTTTGGGCGCTCAGGAATTTGGG
>OMOT01080865.1:15251-26193 GCA_900312575.1 Acanthochaenus luetkenii
TGGGTTGGTGGCGGGGTAGAAATGGGCAAGGATGATGTAGAGACACTAGAGCAAGTAGAGGGAGGCTTTGGAGGAGCCATAGGCGGGGGGTTTAGCAAGGTTAGATCCTCATCCTCCAGGGAGGGTGCCAGTGAAGGGTTTTTTGGAGGGGGCATGGAAGGCGGATGAAGGGTTACCAAGTCTGCACTGTCTAGGTCACCCATGAAATCTGGAGGAGGAAGGTTATGCTGTGCTGGAGGGGGTGGAGGTGCCATAGAAGGAGGAGGAGGAACTAGTATTTCCCCCTCCACCAGGTCAGGCACAGCTATAGCAGATCCATTGGACAACCGATCTCCACTGACTATAAAAGAAAAGGAGAGAAAGCATAACTAGACAAAATGTCTGTGTTTGTGTGCGCTGTAGAGCAGGACCCTTTGCAATATTTTATGTATAATGCTGTCACATTTCTTGAGCATTTGCATAGTGTAGATGCATTCAGGATGATTTGGGGGATATTGAATATTGATTTCAATAAAATAGTGTTTTCAATGGATTTAAAAATATAAACTATCAAAACAGCAAATAGCAGAACTACGAGGAAGAAGAGAGGTGTGTTTATTTGTAAGCACACAAATTGCAGAATTCAAGAAGGAGCTGCTTGTATTGCTAATTATTATCATTTAATTGATTCATAAATTTATCATATAGTACTTTTGACTAGGCGTGTCTGCATCTAAAATTAAATTGTATGATATCCACTTCTTTCCAAAAATGCAAACACTCCCATTCTGTAAATAAGCTTGCTATTTGGTATGGCTGCTTGGACACATTCAAAAAGGTTATTGTGCAATAGCCTGGACAAACATTTACCTGCCCTGCATTTTCAACCCTTTATGGAAACAATCTGATTGTGTTTAAACTGTGATCCATCAACGGAGTCTAACTGAAACCAGCACAAATGTTAAAGGTACTTGAAAGTGTAAATAATTGAATTCTACGCTTTGCCATGTTAAACTAAGAACACATATTTGAGGTAGTTAAGCGATAGACCCTCACCTGAACCATTGGTCTTTAGTCCATTGAAAGGGGGGAGGACAGGGACTGTGGGTGTTGGGACAGCAAACCCTAGTACGCTGTCAGATGAGGACTGTGGGAAAGAACAAACAACATCAGACTATTGACATTTCAAACTCTCAGATAGTCACAAGACATGGAACATGGTTCAAGAATAGGGGTAATGATGAGATAAACTCTACATTCTGTTCTAGTGGCTGAGAAAACTTTTTTTGTTTCCTGGCAAGTATTAGAGCTTCAAGTGAACAAACCTGTTTTCACAACTATAGCGGCACTCAATGTTCCTTAAAAAAGGTTAGCATGTCCAATACCACACTGCCAAAGAACTATATTTCATTTTCAACTAGTTACGACTTGGTATTATGAGGAACCTGACAATACAATAGGCATCATGATACACAGGCCTTCATATGACAGTTCAGAAATGCATTAGTTGTAAAAACTGCTTTCATGTATAGTGCTGTTAAAAAGCATCATGGTGAAGATGATACAATGTGTTCTGACAGAATATATCACAATGTGTTTTTTTAATTTATTGGGTAACATCCAAAGTGCGATTTCTGATGTCCATTTCCAGAGGTTTGCCATAACAATACTGGAGGTGAAGTAATGCAGAACTTGTGATCATTTTATATCACATTTGGGCATATTTCACTCATGAGGAGCACCTGGTGAATCACAGGCAACACCTAGTGTTAAATGGGCATGGTCGCCTCTGAGGAAAAATCCCATGCTGTCACTTAGCTGTGAGTGTGAGTGTGAGTGTGAGTGTGAGTGTGAGAGAGAGAGAGAGAGAACTAAAAATAAACACAGACTGTTGACATAACACAAGTCCAAGAGACTTAACATGGTACATGCCCTTCTAAAGGACAGAAAATCATTCCAGCACAACAACATTTTCTTCCCTACCCTTTAAACGTTTATGTGTGTATACACTTAATTAATCTACTCAAATTCTAGGTTGGGCTTCGTGAATATATGGATAAAGTGCTACAATTTCTATCATTGAGGGGATTTGGTTTTGCTAGCAATATACTGTATGTAAGAAATATGGATGGAATGTATGTATATGTGATGTATATAAAAGCACTCGCCAGATTAACTGAGACAGACGACTGCTTCTGACTTAAGCTATGCCACATTTTTATCATACTGGCCTTATAAAGAACAAAAACTCACATGGTAGTACGACACACCACTTTGAATTTCAGGCAGCTGAAACACAAGCAAAAGCCAGTGAGCTACATATATTTGTCCAGTCATGAGAGGACAGACATTGTTTCAGATTCATTATTGGGGCACCTGCCTGATGTCACGCCATGAGTGACATTACTGTCTTGTATCTACTAATCACAGGACAATTACACTCATTAACTGCTTGGAAAGGTATGAACATTGTACAACAGATTGCGGGTGTGTCATTCTAGATGATGTATGATCCAGTTTAATTTAATCATTTTGTTTCCTTTTCTATTATGACTCACTTTCACCTGTCATAGATGTCTGATGTCCAACCCATGTGCTGGGTGTGCCACATTCAATACATGACACAGAGGCAGTCACAGAACACTCCCCACAGCTGAGGTGTGTGAACCAGATGAGAGATGATCTGCGCCTTGACAATTTAATGGAAGCACTGACAGTCATGAGTCATCTATTGGTACAACTAAAGGTGAATCTTTCTAAGCCATTCTCAAAAATGAAGACCCTTGTCCCTTGATAGAAGATATTGTTATAATTGCCAACGTGAGACCATATTATTTGATAGAAAAGTGCATCAGCAGCTCCATTTGAAAACGTTCAGCAAACAGACACAAACAGCTCCAGTCCGTTGAATGAAAAATGTTAACTTGACAAGCGCTTGGTAATCCCTAAAAAAGAATTGACATTGCCCAATCAGAGCATTGTTTTTTAGGTTTTATATTGAGTTAATTTCAATGTCACGGCCCCATGCTTATTTAAGCTGTGTGACCATTGCAGACCCAGATTCAAACACATTCTGTCAGTCAAATATCAAACTGTCCTCCTTGAGTTTCATTTGCACATGTGCAGGCTTGTCAGATGTGTAAGGTGGTAAAGACGTAGTAATCCTTGAGTTACAGGTAGACGGCAGGGTGGAGACTATTGAAATGCATCTTGTATTTTATTGCACCATGAGCAAATGATTGATCAATGTGAATATTCGTAAGCATCATGAAGCTTTACTGAGAGTTACTTACAATGTGATGTTTGACTGTGGGTCGGGACCGCACCTTGGCAGTCCCTGATTCAGGGATTGCGGACGAATCCAGCACCAGCTCCACATTGTCTGAAGAGGAAAAAAACAGAAACAAAAACATCATTGTTATGTGGCAGGCCTCTACTAGTAAAGCAGGTTTCGATCTGTCATTTTAGCTTTCTGCTCAAAGCTCCATGACTAATTGGCTGGAAAATACAAACAGTGGGATTGGAGCAACAGACAAACGAGATTAACATGGGTTGAAATTTCTCGATTTAAAAGAAGGCACAACAATCAGAAGAAAAACAAACACTATTTCCATGAGTTGTCTGCTACATTATAGTATCTTCCCCGACACCAATGGGTTTCCAAAAATACCAAAAGACTCTTGGGCACTGTCTTCTAACATGCAGCGAAACCCTCCACAACTGCACTGAGTGTCCAACTGTCTATGGTTCTTCATTCAGGCAAAGTTCTGTAGTCTAGTGATTATGCAGGTAATGAGATATGCACTGAAGTGGTTTGTTATTAGTTGTCAGTCAACCTGACCGACTACTGTGTAATCCTATGTTCTGTTAAGGCTTTGTTGTTGGCAACAAAATTATTATGCACAGTTGAATAGATGAGTCATTAATTTCCATTTCACCATTGTATTCAAATGAAAGCCCAATTTTTTTAATCAACTAAAAGTTAATTACAATAACACAGCTTGAAGCATAAGATACAATAATGGTGATAACATTTTCAAATAGAAACAGTTAATTAACATGTTATGGGAATATGTAAATGTGTAATTGACAAAAGGATTTGTTGAATGACTAATTTTATATTTTAAATAGTCCCACTACTGGCTGAGTTGAATATATTTTCACTCTCTTGATAAAAGAACTGACACCATGTGACAGCTAAACATTGATTTAAAATGTATTTTTAAATGTATTTTTTATTATTTGTTTATTATTTACTACATATCCATTAGAGTTCGAAGTTGCAAAGAGATTACTTTGAATATATATTTTACAGTTAGTGCAAATAATCAAAATAGTAATCTTGGGTAAATTATTGGTCTCCATGTCATATCTATTTGGAATTAAAATCTAATTTCATTTCAGACATAGTTCCAGGGCAAAGGTGAGCTGTGCCGGCAGTGGTACTGAGGCAAAGACCCTGTAACTAACAGTTCCATGTTCAAATCCATCAACCTTTAGATATAAAACATGTTGAATACAATTTGGAGCAACCATAGAGCAAAGCAGATACAAAAACCATTCTGCAGAATTATTCAATATGTATTAAAGGTCAATGGGGTTGTTAAGAGAAGAGTAACAGAACTTGTACAGTACATTCCTTTGTCATACATTCCAGTGTCAAGCCTGTTGCTGTTCAATAACTGACTGATGAGAGAAATGTGTCACTGAAAGGCACTTAAGTCTGCATTTACCTGTCAGCCTTCTTTAGTGCCATTTTGAATTTTGTGGCATTTTCAAGGAACCAAATAACGCTACATAATCCACCAGTGGTTGGATATTTACAAAGATGGGCAGGTAAATAGTTTTTCCTGTACCGAACATGCACACGCCCCTTCAGATCACAGCTTTTCCATCACATATGGAGGGTTTTGTTGTCACTTATACCAAAAACAACATAAGGGTAACCTAAGAAACAACTGAGTATAAATGACTGTGGAGGAAATTACCGGTGGTGTTGACTCAATCGCCAAATGATTAGTTTCCCTATTGTGCACCTGCTTGATTTGAATATACAAATGTTCCCTCACCATGTTGCAGCTTTGCATAGTAATTTGTCTTGTTTACTGCTCTCATCAAAAAAAAGAACAACTATCAGGTGATCAAACCTAATGCACAATAAGACTTACGATGCAATGGGTAATTTTCCTTTCATCATTCTGGAGGCTACTAAAAACCATACCAGATACCACTTCGTTGTGTATCTGAGTTTAGCCATTATACAACGACTCATATTCGACATAGATATCAAAATAGGTAACCGTATCCGAACACGTCAAAATGTAATAAACATCTGTATAATAAACAGTGAAACAAACGCATTCTGAGCTGCCCATTTCCACTAGCCTACATAATACTGGATCTCAGAGATATCCACTCCATCCAGAAAGCCAATCAATCTTACATTCCCCTGTTGGTTAGACTTTCTTTCATGAAGTGGAGAAGTCACAGTACTTCTTTAGTCTATCTGCTGCATTTAAACCATAGCTGTGCTGGAGACAAACTGGTCCTTCCCTCGTTTCCCTTTAGCGTTACTCGAGGCTCCTAGAAACCAGGCCAATTAAGAGCGCAACGTGTTGTGGTAGAGGACGGGCCCACATGTTGATGAAGCATTCGCCTTTTGAAGGGAAAAAAACAATATGCAATGTCATTTAGATTTGCCAAAAAATGGACAGACATTGACATAAACACGGGACAACATGCTTTTTAACAAGCCTAGATATGTAATAACAATGGACATTTGCCATATTTTCCCTGGAACAGTTCAGATTAGCGTAATATGAGGAACATAGCTTGAAAGATCGGCCGTCTATGACAGATCTCATCCCCTCCGTCGGGCCACATGTCGCCAAATGCAAATAACGTCACGTGTCCATTACATTATGGGTTTAGGACTCCCATCCACTTATCAACCGTTATAACGTCTTAATGTGGAAACCTCGCGCGAACAGGCCGCGCCGCAATGTCCCAATGACCGTCAGCTTCAAACGAGTGCCAATGTCGTCTCATTATTCTTACGAAAATCGTCGACGGAAAATGAACTCGTAAACACGCACCCTCCCATGTTAGGTATAGTGTACTCACCCATGTCCTGTATTTTGACATTGGTGTCGAAAAGAGACTTGTTCTTTCGACCCAAAAAGTTCAACGTTCCCTTTTTCATGCCTATTGGTCAGGTGGTGTGCCGACCAGATTATTCGACTCGGGCGAAATTAGTGGCACATGTTGCGCAATGGGTATATCCCTAATGAATCCCTCGGCAAGCGCGACAGGTGCAGCCGAGTCCAGGTAAACTTGAGTCCACTGATTTTGGTGAAAGGTTTTCGGGCCAGAGAAAATGGAGCTGACCCCGCCTCCTCTCCTTTCACTGTGGTGCCGCCCTTCTTTCTTTTCTTTTCTTTTTTTAGACCCTGAAACAGGTGAGGCCTCTTGGCTCCTTTTCACCGTCTGGCAGCAACGTTCCAATAGGAACACTAACCTGTGCGTGTACCTGCGTAGGGAAAACACTAACCTGTGAGTGTACCTGCGTAGTGAAAACACTAACCTGTGCGTGTACCTGCGTAGTGAAAACACTAACCTGTGAGTGTACCTGCGTAGTGAAAACACTAACCTGTGAGTGTACCTGCGTAGTGAAAACACTAACCTGTGAGTGTACCTGCGTAGTGAAAACACTAACCTGTGCGTGTACCTGCGTAGTGAACGAGCCGCTTGTTGTGCTCGCTCGTTACTGGTGGCTCTTTCGTCGTCTACAAAGGACTGTGGTCCGCCTACTTGGCAAGACCGACTAATAACAACTGGCCACAGTGGTTTCACTTTACCTGGAGCCTGAAACGCCGAGCCAATTTGATTGATAAACGTCACAAACCTCTGCCGAACGTAGTTTAGCTTCACAGGAGTGTTGATAACAGCCAAAGAGGGGTCACCAAAAGGCAATGTTTTGGCTTTCTTCGGGCAATACGTTGACAACTGTGTTCTTGTGGCCAGATAGTAGGAGATAGTGTCGTAAAACGGTCATAGTGATCATCGTAATGATAATAACAGCCTAATAGATCAGCAGCTGCATCCATTCATTCCAGTGGTCAGCTACCTGGTTGGTTATTGAATTGGTTGACATTAATGTTTTGTTTCCGGTCCTTTATCTCTATTACAAATCAGTGTCATTGTTTGGGTGTTACCTGAATTCCATTGCATTATTTACTTAAGGAGGTTGAAACATGTGACCTAAGTGAGCAGGATAACTGTAAAGATGAAGTTAAGAGCCTCGTCTAAAGAGGATCAAGAATCCTCTCAAGCCCTCAGTGAGCCGACACCATTTAACAAACCCATAACAACATCCAGCTACATCTAAGCTAGGGTAAGGAAGAACTTTGTTTCCCTCTTATGGCCTCAATATTGAAGAGACAACGGGTTAAAACTAGTTTATGTGATCATTTACAGTTGGCTCCCAGTGTTTTAGGAGACAAAGCAAATACGCATCCAGGTATCTTGTCAACATGATAATAATCTATAATCTATCTAAGTATAACCAGAAATCTATTCCATAGTATATCTGAGATTAGATATTATAGGATGACTAATGTTCACATTTGAAGAATAAATTGTAACCATACTCAAATAGGTAACTATCTGAATAGGAACTGTTTTGACCTTTGACCTATGATCTTAATTACATAATAAAGGTTCTCAGAAATATTCACCCCATGCAGATAGCCAAACAATCTTATTTCTCCCTCTCACCTAGATTTTCCTTCATGATGTAGACAGTGTACTGTACTTCTGTCTGCTGCACCTAAAATCATAGAGACAAACTAGACTGGTCCATCCTGTTCCTCTGTCTTCGGTTGAAATTCACCATGCCGACTGATGCTGGGAGAAATGTTGAGAATGTGTTGGCAAGAGCCTTTCAAGCTTCACCTGCTTTTGAGTGCCCAGATATATAGTTGCGCTCTACCAAGGAAATCATGAAACATGATGAAACACGAGCAATAGCAGTTATGCATGTTGTGAGTTCCTTGGATTTTTTAAATTCTTTATTCTTTATACTTTAATTGTATTTTTGCTAGACATACTTATTCAGTGAGGAGAAGCACAGCAATGATGATGGCAGTTTGATGGCTACTTATATATCTCACTGTGAATTGTGTCATGCGTAAAATATTTTTGTGTATACAGTAAAACATGTCCTGACAGCAGCGCCAATATACGTACTGTAGCCATCAGTGTATTTTCTTTAACCAACTTCTGCTTTCCTCCCCTGTGTTCCCATGTAATGTTAGCCACAAATCATTTAATCCCTGACCTGTAAATTGTCAAAATCATAAATGAGCACAATTACAACTCACACTATGTATTTACAAATGCTTAAGTAAAGGGAAAAGAAGATTGTATGAACATACAGATTATACATTGCAAGAAACAGTTGTAAGATTGGGACTAGGAGAGGAAACGGAACTACAAATGAATGCTCAAACTGATTTTCATTCCATAGGAAAATGTCTACCGGCGCTGAAGATGATGTCAGCAGTTACAGTGTATTGCAAGGTAATAGACCTACGGCACGGTGGCGCAGTGGTTAGCACTGTCGCCTCACAGCAAGAAGGTCCTGGGTTCAAATCTCGCCTGGCCCTTTCTGTGTGGAGTTTGCATGTTCTCCCCGTGTTCACATGGGTTTCCTCCGGGTGCTCCGGTTTCCTCCCACAGTCAAAGACATGCAAATAGATTTGTTTGTGTGTAGTGTGGTGCATGGTGTGATGTACTATGTATCTGATGCAATGTAAAGCCCTTTGAGGCATACTTGTATGGGGGCGGCAGTAGCTCAGGAGGTAGAGTTCCCGCCCCGCAACTGCAAGGTCAGCGGTTCGAGTCCAGCTCCTCCTGTGAAACAAAATCTGTCGTAGAGTCCTTGAGCAAGACACCTAACCCCAAATTGCTCCCGTTGAGCAGGTTGGTACCTTGCATGGCTGCCTCCGCCAACGGTATGACATGTAAGTCGCATGTAAGTCTTTGGATAAAAGCGTCTGCTAAATGCTGTAATGTAATGTAGACCTGTGAATCACTGTAACTCACTGTCACTCTCAAGTCTAATTCTCCTCAGGACCACCAAGGAGACAGCCTACTTTTTTTCAGTGGAGGGAGACTTTCAGGCTAGAGGCCCATTGCTTTCTCTGTCCAGTGCAGTAAACAAGCTGCCCATTGCTATGGATCTGACAACAGATGGATGAGCCTTAAGCAGGTCTAAGGTAACCTAGTGACTGCCGTACCTCCAGTGAAACTAGGGTAAGCTGAGAGATCACTTAGGACTACAGTGAGGAGACTTAAGGGAAGAAGATTTATGAATATGGACAAAATGATCGTTGTTATATATATCACATAATTTACTTCCAAGAGCTGCAATTTCCCCTAGGGGATCAATAAAGTGCATCTAATCTAATGTAAAAAAACGTTTCTATTAGTCAATTTGTTTGTTTTCCAACAGTCCACACATATGAACAGTTTCTGTCCTATTCACTTGGTCAAGTCAGCAATATAACGTCCTGGAATGGGAATACTTTAATGTGGATGTTGCATTTTTATTGTTGGTTTCCTTTTTTGTCAAGTGCCTAAGATGTAGCTCCAAGACTCCCTTCTACACTGTGGTAAAGTCATTTCACCTGTGAGATACAGTAGACCACAAGCAACACTACATTAACATGAATGCCAGCAACCCAGAGGAGCTATTAACATCTGACAATAGAACAGTCGAACATCTTTAGGCCATCAGTTATGGTTTATGATTGACATGCTTTATTAAGGGTACGGTTTCCTTTTGGAGACACGCGCTGTTTGAAGTGTATATATAGGCATTTATCATTAGATCCCAGTCCTCAGGAGATTTCTGATGATATGATGAGCGATAATTATATATATATTCCTTCTAACTATGAATGCTACTTATTCCTATTGAAGGCATAGCTGATGAAGACTGTGATATACGGTTGGTTTGACTACTGTTGACAAAATGTACTTATTGTAAGTCGCTTTGGACAAAAGCGTCTGCTAAATGCTGTAATGTAATGAAGATCTCATTAAGCACTATGTGGCCTACGTAGAAATTGTATACATTATGTCTTCTCTAATGGATATGTCTGGATATTTGTATAGCTAACGTCAGCAAAATAGACAGTAATGATAGCTAGTTATGAACTCCTGAACAACATGCTAGTTAATGATTCATAAAAAGTGAAATGTTAGACATTCAATTTTTGTCAGCTGATGTCATCCTGTATAGTAGGATTTATTTCTGCTCTAGGTCTCTTTAATTGCTTAGATCTTCAGTGGCAAGCAAAGTGGATTAGAACTTTGGAGCTTTTCTCACAGACGCACATAGATGTGATTGGCTAACATACAAACACACACACACACACAAACAGACACACATGCAAACTCACGCTCAGAATCCTGTTGCTTGCACACAGTGTTTGGTCTGCACACTTGCAAATACTGGATGCTGGATGGACTCAGTGAATTTTCGTTATGGTTTATACTGCGTTTTTGAAAATTTTATTTTAAAGAACAGCCATGGGAAATAGCAACGGGGCAACTCTGGAGGAACTAAAAGCTTGTGAGAGTCATCAGTGGTACAGAAAATTCATGACTGAGTGCCCATCTGGACTTCTCAGCTTCTACGAATTCAAGAAGTTCTTTGGCCTGAAAAATCTATCAGAGACATCAAATGCCTACGTTGAGACTATGTTTGCAACGTTTGATATGAATGATGTAAGATAATTCATAATCTTTATACATTTTGACTGAAATGTATGTATGTGCAAGTAAGTAGCGTAAGGTAATATCTTAACATTATTATTATTATTAGTAGTAGTAGTAGCATTAGCATTAATATTAATATTAATATTAATATTAATATTAATATTAATATTAATAGTCA
>OMOT01080866.1:0-10187 GCA_900312575.1 Acanthochaenus luetkenii
GGGATTATATCTCCACGCTGGCCTGGGAACGTCTTGGATCCCCCAGTCAGAGCTGGTTCATGTAGCCAGGGAAAGGGAAGTTTGGGGGCCCTTGCTGGAGCTGCTACCTCCGCGACCCAACTTCGGATAAGCGGTTGAAGATGATGATTTATATGGCTGCGAATGATTTGCGGGTGGAGATTCGATTGCTTTGTGAAACGTGATTAGTTGTGGCTGAAATAAACTGTTATTCAACTGTTTCAAATGTAAAAATGCACTAATAACCTGTCGTTTTAATTTGTCTAATTCAATGCATCCATGTTATGCCTACATTACATAAATGAAATAGTGTCAGACAATGATATGCAAACTACAAAATAAACGAGTTCTGTTAAATATATACTTTTCGTTTTTATTTCTGAAACTGGGCCAAAAATAATAATAATCTGACGTGCTGACCGCCCCACCAAGCGGAAAAGTCACGACACGCCACTGGTTTTTGGTTTAATATATAAAACCACAATTGATACATTTCATATCATTTCTTGCCTACTAAAAAGATGCTTAATATTTTGAGTTTGGAACTGTCCCCTATGTGCAGATTCTGTCTGGAAAAGGTCGAGTCAGCACATTTATTTTGGTACTGTCCACATGTTGCCCTTATTTTGGATACAATTACAACAATGGTTTACTTGTTATGGTGACCATTTCTCCATAGCTTTTCGTACAATTTTGTTAGGTAATTTGAAACAAAATTACCTAGAGATTGATAATTATATTTGGTAAGATATGTATTTTTTAGAACCGACAAATTAGAAGAATTATGCCTTGTTAGAGTCAAAGCTTTGGTTAAGCATAATCACATCCTAGAGTATATGTATATTGCCATATAGGAGAAATGGCAGAGAATCTATATGGGGTAAGGTTGGAATAAGATTACAGATACATGGATCATCCTAAAATAAAATAAAGATGAACCCATTATAACTTAAGTTTTAAGTATGGGTGTGGTGTTGTGGCGCGCGTGCATGAGGGCGCATACGCATGTTTGTGTCTGTGCGACTGTATGAATGTGTGTGGGGTGGGGGTTATGGGAGGGTTCTTATTATCTCCCATTAGTTATGCTTTCTTTTTGGGTATGGGGGAGATGTAGAAGGGGTTGGGAGATAATATGTTTGCATAGTTTGATTTGTGCCATTGTACAGGTATCATATTTTTGTAATTTGTGCACTCAGGAGTGAGTATAAGGTCTCCCTCCTAACTTACCAGTGCAATGCTCCCCCTACCTCAAGGATCTCCTCACTCGTAACCTCCGCTCTGGAACGGCCAACCTCCTCAAACCTCCCAGGACCAAGCTCCGTACCATGGGAGATCGGGCCTTCTACTCGGTTGCTCCCAGTCTGTGGAATGCTCTCCCCAACCAACTGAGGAAACCACAGACTGTGGATGCTTTTAAATGTGGTTTAAAAACCCACCTGTTTAGTAGAGCTTTTTTCTAGATCCTATTTTTTTATCTTTAGCATTATTTTTTTTTTACCTGTAGCACTTTGAGATTGTCTAATGTAAAGTGCATTACAAATTAAATGTATTATCATTATCAACTAAACAAATACATGAAAATGCTGAGAAGCCATTATCTTAGATTACTTTTTTGGGCATGTTTGCATTTATTTGACAGTTACAGTTGAGACAAGATTGTGAGAAAGAGAGGATGGATTTGAATCTAGAGCATCACAGGTACATTGAATATGCTTAGCCAATTGAGCCACCAAGACACCCTGAGAGGCCCTGATGTAAAATGTGAAACTTGGAATACTTGTTGCTTCACATGGTGGGTATAAATGAAAACTAAGCCACATGAGAAAGGGATGATTTTTTACTATTCATTTCTCCACAATATGCAGTTATCCAACACCAATTTACTTACATAAATTCCCGCTTGGATAGTTTGGTCAGAAACTAGTAGTGTATGAAATCACTTGCTGAGTTAATGCAATTATCCTTTTTCACAAAAGACAACCCAAATGTAAACATTAAGTGATACAAAGAAATAAGAACATAAGAATATGATATGCATCATATTATTTTTAATGGAGTGAATTTCAGGCAAAGGAAGGGTGTATATAGTGTTAACCCAAATGGAGATTCTCATGTAACAGTCTTCAAGTTATATTTACAGTAAACCCTTTAATGTTAAAGATGACAAGTTAGAGGACACACTGCACAAATCTGCTTATAACTAACTACAAGGTGATTTTCTAGTAATAAAGCTATGTTACCACAAGCCATACAGTATCTCAATGACGCAACTCATTCTTCATCCTGGCTCTGCTTATGACGAGTGAATGATGCCGTGTTCACACTGTGAGCAACACAATCAACAAGTCACAAGAAGTCCATTAATTTCCTATAGGGCTGAGCGACCAGGAGAACTTGGCTGATGTGTGGACAATCAAGCTTGTCGGCAGAGAAAAATTGTCAACAGCTGAGCTGTCAGATTTTTACGTTTCTTTGTCTCTACCAATGTGATTTCATGAATAATAGTTCCACCTGGGAAGTGCAAAATGGACAAAAAGTTGATTACAACTATTCAAAGATTCCCAGTTCTTTGCAACTTTGATTACAAACACTACAGGAGTAAACATCTCAAAAGATTTGTTTGAACATTTGCATCTGTCATTGGGGTTGATTTTATTTATATTTTTCTGTTTATTTTCAATTAATGCCACCCAATAGGTGCTTGCTAGCTAGTTATGTTAACTCATCAAAACAATGTAGTTATGAAAGGCAATAGCCTTAGTAGCTGCATTAGACCACTACATAGATTAGAGCCTCCCGGACCGCCCACAATCGATCAAAATAGAGCGACCCATTAACTAAGTTGCTCACAGTGTGAACACACAGACATAGTAGTATTTTAGGTGACAGGTCTGAGTAGCTCTCTTTTCTCCCTTTAAACACTCCAATTGGTCCCTTTAAGGCTACTGGGGCTTTCTTACAGCTCGGTAAAAGAGGGTGCGTTGATTTAGCAGCAAATCAGTCAAAGTGGCTGCAGTGACTTAAGATATATAAATTGATTGATACATAAAATGATCACTAACAACACATCATACCACCGCTTAACACTGTTCCCCAATAGAGTAGCTGGATTATTATTAACATAGTTAACAAGTGTAGTGGTGGGGAATGTAAATTATCTTTTCCATTTCTCTAACAGGGTGTCAGTGAGCTTCATCAAGTTAAATTTAGATTAATTTTGCAACTGAAATAAGCTTGAAAAGAAAAGCAACTACAGACCTGGACCGATATCTCACAAGCACACAACAATACAGCAGCATTTTAAATATCTGCAAGACTCAGTTTAGGACAAAAAAAAGCAGCTTTATTCAACTGTTAATTGTGTTTAATCCCTTTTAAGGCTTCGAGTTTGGATTCAATTCAAGACATTTTCAGACTTTTTAGGACATTCAGACACCCTGTCTAAAACTTATGGTTACCCTTTGATGGAAAACATTTATTTGATGGTTTGTGCCAACAGATGAAGCGGATCTATCTGCCCAGTACGGTGGCCAGCAGAGCCATTCGAATGTACATGCCGTTCTCCGCCTGGCGAAAGTATGCCGCCCGTGGGTCTGTATCCACCTCCGCACTAGGGGTGGGGTAGAGGGTATAAGGTCGGACACACACAAACACACACAAAGAAGAAGAAAAAGATCATTAGTTTTGGCTGATGCCTGAAGCGAGGGATTAACCAGGCTTTCCTGTAGCAGAATGGCTAATGGCTGATGGCTGATTGATTTTAAAAGGACCACAAAGGAAATGTGCATTGGGACAGTGTCTTTAAAGATTAGACCAGGCAAACTTTAATGATCCCTGTGGGGAAACTGGGTTACTGCAGAAGCAAATAGTAGGACACAGCAAAAAAATCGAATATAAATACGAGTAGATTAAAGAGTAATTATTAATTATAATGCAACTGACAATTACAACGCTTCAAGAACATAATATGAAAGGTACAAAGAAAAATACGAGTAATAATATTATGAAGCAGGAGAATATACTCAAGATAAAATTAATATATAATCAGGACCCACATTCGCAATGTAGTAAATACCAAGATATTATCCTAATTGATCTTCATGGTAAAAATTCACTAAGACAAAATTTAAGCCTCAACTTCATTGTTTGAAGGCACAATATGATTGTGGTTGTTCAATCGCTGAATGATAGAGGTCAGCATTGAGGCAGAAATTACACATAGACCCACAAGTATTCAGTGTTTCCCCCATAATTGTATTCCTACCAGGGTGGAAAAGCCTCTGAGGCATGTTACATCATGGAAAAAGTGAGAATTAAAACTTAGTATAAAATGTATTTCAAAGCTCCCGAAACACCTCCCTACCATGGGACTAGGTATTTCTGTTACTTCTAATGTAAAGGTCTGGGGACCAAGAAGTCTCCAACAACTGGTAAGTTTTTCTGTCTGATGTTCCTAGTTGGGTTAGATTGATATTGGTTTGCCTATATATTAGAGGTGGTGGGAAAAATCGATTCATGTAAGAATCGCGATTGTATTGTCTATGATTATCGTTCGTTTCACACATTCCCCCAAATCGATTCTTTTCAGTCCTTTTTTTTGCACTAACGTTACAGTGCAAACAGACATCTTGTCATAAAAATGTCTGTTTGCCGGCAGTCCAGCAGAGGGCAGACTTCACCTTCGCCCTCTCTAATGTTATTGTGTTACCAGTCATGTCAATAAAGCATTTTGGCCTGAGGCAGGAAGCGCGATACGGAAGCACACTACGATGGAAGAAGTCATCCAACCCGCTCCACCGTGTAAAGCATGGTACATTTCACTGGGCTGACCGGCTTCATTAGCTCTACCGACTGCTAAACACGGACACTGTGTATATACAGTACCAGTCAAAGTTTGGAAACACCTGCTTAAACCAGTTTTTTATTATTAAAAATGCTTTAAACAGTATAAACGTGTCTAAACACTTCATATTTCATATGATGTGTACTTATATAAGCAGATAATCATAAGTGAAGTGCATTCAAAGGTTGAAAAAAACGTTTGGTACTGCATGTGGTGACATATATGTAGGATTAGATTTAAATACGGTGGGTGGTCTATTATTATTTTTTTATATGAAAGATTCTACAGGTCCTGGAGCGTCTGTTAAGATAGATGTCATATATTTAAATAAAACAATGCACCACCCCTCTCCTCTCCGCTTTCCATTTCATTTAAAAATTAGACTTTTGAATGCAATTCACATATGATTATTATTATACATGTACACATATATAATGAAATAGAAAGTGTCTATAGACAAGTTTATACAGTTTAAAGCATTTTTTATCATGAAAAAACTGGTTTAAGCAGGTGTTTCCAAACGTTTGACTGGTACTGTATATTGCATTTAAAAAAAAGAAAGTTTGGTGGGTAGAATTTTTTATCTACCAGACATTTGGCTGATAAGCTAAAAAGTTAATTTCGGACCCTGCCAACAACACAGTAAACATGTCCGTTGCTGCGCAGCTGGGGAACTTTCTACATATGAGGTGTTACGCACACACCCTCAACCTCGCCTGCCAGCGAGCCTTGAAGTTGCCCTCAGTAGCCCGACTGATCGGTAGAGTCAGGCGCATCACTAGCTTCTTTTCGCAGCACCACCACGAGTCATGCCCCGGAACAGAAGCACACCCTGCTAGGTAAGCCATGAAGGCTTTTAAACGTTTTATGTAAATCAGTGTTTTTTAATCATGGTGCCATCATTTTGCGCTTGGGGTGTATTTAATGGGTTACTGTAGTCAAATGTTGATAAGTCATTGAAAATCGAATCGATAATCGTCAATAATCGAAAATCTTTCCGAAATCGAATCGTGACCCTAAGAAACGAAATCGAATCGTGACACCAGTACAGATTTCCACCCCTAGTATCTGGTATCTCAGGCCAATCGATGGGATATTGCACAGACTGTCCACCAATTATCTTTTCCATTTCTCTAACAGGGTGTCAGTGAGCTTCATCAAGTTAAATTTAGATTAATAAAACAACTCCTCCTCTTCGGATCTACACGATTCACATGGATGAAATATTTTGGTTCTAAACTGCGAATTTCAACACGTTTGCAGGTATGTTTAACAAAGCACACTACTGCATCTAGCGTTTGGTGGTCTACCGGAGAATAACTAACGCAGAACCATAAATGCTTTCACCGCCTTTGAAGTTACGCAATAGGTACAGTGTAGGTGTTAACAAAGAAGTATAATTTACACTTAAGATTGATTAAGATAGATTGTGAGATTATAATTGACTTGATCTTGGTATAATTTTTACTCTGTTCTGTTCTTATTAAAGAGAAGCTTTTATTTCACGTAGCCATCTTGGCCTTGCATGAGTATCTAGCTTGACCCTGGCAAAGATCCCACCTAATTGTATTAATATTAATTTATAAAAAGATAGTGGATGTCATTCCTTGACTGTCTTGCATATAGTCTGGTTTGGATTTATCCCCAAAATCTTACAAGCCTTACCTGATTTCATTGACTCTAGGTAGTGGATGCATGACTACCATCTTCCTTTTGGCTGAGGTCATGATGTGAGGCGTGAGGATGAATTGGCCAAAACACTGAAAAAGAAATACACAAGTCATACAGAAAGCTGGTAAAAGTCTCAAGTAACTTTAGTTTTGACTGTTGGCATATTAAGAAAACACTTCTGCCCACATTTTGACCCCATGTCCAAATCCACACCAAAGTTGTGATGGACAAAAAGTGATCTTACAGGTTTAACTGTGATTTTCTCCAGTTACAATTTCTATCCAGTGTTGTAGCAGTACTTAAAAAACATGTCCTCAATTAACTTAAATCAGTTTGACATAACTTGATGTGATGTACTGTATAGTATGAATTTAAGTCAAAGATTAACCTGTTCCTACCTAGGGTGCTGGGATCGAAGGCTTGCCTGAATAGACATACCCAAAACACCCCAAAACAAGAATAACTCCACATCTATATACATGATCTTGACCCCTATGGATATACAAGAACTTATAGAATATATTCCCAGTGTTATTAAACTTCTGACTGTTACCATGCCAGAGTAAACCCAGATAAACCAAAGGAGTTTCTTTTTAAATCCCTGCATAAAATGTTTTCTATATTAAACAATGGATAACACCATGATCCCATGTAAAGAGATACCACTGAATCCATTCAGAAACTCCTTGACTACAACTGTAACAAAGTACATAGAAATACAACAAAGCACATATATTCTACAAAGGTTTTAGTAATGCTAAGACCAGGCGGACTCTCCATTTTGGCCACTTGGATACCCAAAGTACCCAAAGTGTGCCAAATGGTTTTTTTTACCTCTTGGAAGGGAATCTGGCTGCAAAATACTACTACTTTCCACTACATTATTATGTGCACACAAAATGCTGCTTTTTTTGGCCATTACATTTAATGTCATATTCTGTTGTGCATAGTATAAAATCAGTAAAAACCAACTACATTTTATGATTTTGTCTCAAAAGGAGTAGTTTTATTACAAATATCAAATATGAAAAAGTAACATTTAGATTGATAAAATAGAACAAAATCACAGAATCCAAAAAAACCTATGCACAAAATGTATGAAATACGAGACATAAATACTAAATGTGACACACGGACACTTGGATGTGAAGTTTGGCTGTGTGTTTTCTGTGGGGCTGACACGAGTTGTTTAGCTCTGACTATTGATTGCTTGCCATCATTTGAAAGGGTAGAGTGTCTAGTTTCATATGATACCTGACACGGTGGCATGTAGTGAGTGTAGTACTACCATAGTGCCAAAAGATGGCAAGACAAGACGGAGTATTGTCAAGGATACATAGGCTACTGGCATGGAGAAGCATGTGGATAGACTCAAAATGAAAAACGAAAGCGTAAGTAAAACGTCGTTTTTGATGACAATTGCAATGAAAATTGATGAAATGACACAAATATAAAATGTGTCATGTAGACAACGTGGATGTGAAGTTTGGCTGCGTGTTTAATGTGGGGCTGACACGAGTTGTGTAGATCGGTCTATTGAATGCTTGCTAGCATTTTAAAGGGTAGTGTGTAATTTCATATGATACCCGACACGGCGGCATGGAGTGAGAGGATAATTTTTCAAGCTGTGTTGTAATGCTACTGCCTCTTCCATTCCAAGAACATTTATTTTGGAACTCAAACTTTTTTATGACATTGCTTTGATCAAATACACTTGGGAGTGTTGTTTTGGTACCGTTAGATCCCCATCTTTTAGAAACTTATTTTTATTTTTTATGTTAAATTAATTATCTTTTCGGCAGTAATTATCACCACCAATAACCCGGACCCGCGAGTCTAAGGAGTTAGTGTCAGACTAAAAATGTGGGTTAACTATTCTGCAGATAAATTCTGTCTAGGTAGGTTTACCCTCCACTATATTGCCATTTTATCTACATCAAAAGTAAGGATCCTACATAGCTAATTTTCATTGTTTTATCATATCTGAAATGACAAGAATACAATCTAGAAGAAAGACACCATGTTAACTGAAGAAGCCTCAAGACAATTCATCCACCCTAATCTGCAGAGAAGATGTAAAAGCAGCTGATAATAGAAACATCGTTGCTTACGGCCTTGTACTCCTCCTCAGATGCAAACCTCTCCTTCTGAATTCTGGTCATGTAGAGGACGTCGGTCTCAGGCAGGGCTTCCTCGATACTCTCAAACTCCTCCTGCAACAAGGTTCACAAACAGATAGTAATAATTGTACATATACAGTTTACATGACCAAGGAATTCTCAAATAGTGTTAGAACGATATATCAGTTTGCCAATAATGGCCTTTCATTAAAAATCAGTGTCTTCCACCTCTGACATGATGTAGATTGTTTGATTACATATACTACACTGGTTGTCTACGGGAAGCCATTAACCTGAATTGATTCTAATGACACTTTGATCAGATTCCACACAATATTACATCAATTTTATATATATATTATTTTCCTGAGTTTCAATGGAGAGTTTGAGTCACATGGTATAAATGGTGTTTCAGAGGCTTTTCGACACGGACAAGAACAACATTTTTGGGGAAACATCTTCAATCCAAAACTATTGGGATTATGTTTGGAGAAAGCCAAGGGAAGCCTTCAACCCACAATGTCTGTTGCGAACTAGTAATCATGGCGGTGGATCCGTACTGTTTGGGAAGCCATCTCCAAGGAGTCATTAGGTCCCGTGATTGCTCTGCGTGGTCGTATAATAGCCAAAGAAAATTACGCCTTTTACAGGACTAGGTGCACCCTAGGGTGCAAACATTGTTTCCTCACTATGTTCCCAAACTTCAAGACGATGTCTCCATTAGGGGTGGAAATCGGTAGTGATGTCACGATTCGATTTTTATTCTTAGGGTCACGATTCAATTTCAGAAAGATTTTTGATTATGTGATTTTCAATGACTTTCAAAGATCTTTCAGCTAGCGACTGTAATGAAGCCAGTGGTGGAGCCTGTACCAGCTCGCTTGGAAGCGTATTAATCTATCTTATGTTTTTGAACTGCTGCATAATTTGGTTCATGCAGGCTAAATAAAATGTCCATTGCATCTACAGTATACCTTTACAGCACCTCTTTTCTTCTTCTTCTTCACTTTCTGCATAATATGACACATTGTTTAAGTGGTAAAACATAGTTTTTTCTTGGCTTTTAAAAGTAATCTTGATTCTATAGAACAGGGGTCTCAGACTCGCGGCCCGGGGGCCAATTGCGGCCCCCGGAACGATATTTTGTGGCCCCCTGCCTGAAATCAAAGCTTGTCGTTAGTGCGGCCCGCACGTTTTTTCTCACGTGCATCTGGGCGTTTTATATTTTTTAACACTTGTGGGCTACCATAGCTCAGGCTCGTGACAACAACACGAATTAGCAATGTAACATGTTTCGGGACTGTCAGTCGAGGGAAAATATATCCTGTCACCCAGTGCTATACGTTTTTTTTGTCACCCAGCCCCAGTCATGTCTTTTTCCTTTTTACCTGCCGTGAAGAGAAAGGTTGGCGATGAGCACATACAATTTCAGGAGAAGTGGGAGACTGAATCTTTTTTTGTTGAGCACAGGGACATCCCAACGTGTCTAATATGCACGGATAAAGTTGCGGTGCACAAGGAGTATAACAGACATC
>OMOT01080875.1:0-13128 GCA_900312575.1 Acanthochaenus luetkenii
TGGACATCGGCATTGACAACTGACCATCCGTCCATATCTGTCCTATATTACTGTCATTGCTTATGCTATTGTACATTCCACTGTTTGTCCCGGCACCTGCTCCTGCTCAGCCGTCCTGGTGAGGGATCCCTCTTTGACTTGGCCCACCCAAGGTTTCTTCCATTTTTTTTACCTAATAAGGTTTTGGTGGAAGTTTTTCCTTGCATGCATTGAGGGTCTAAGGCTGTGGTGCCGGGTAATTTAGGTCTTGTAGAATAGTTAGGGCTATGGCTTGCTAAATTGATTTTGTTTGTCTTGTACTTGATTCTGTTTCTGTTTGTCTTTTACTATTCTGTAATTTCCTCTGATTGACGTTCAGGTAGATCTAGTTGGCTCATTTTCTGTAAAGTCCTTTGAGACAGACATGCTTGTGATAAAGGGCTATATAAATAAATGAACTTGAACTTGAACTTGAGAGGATTTGGCGAAGGTGAGAATGGTACCAGAAGCAGGTAGCTATGTGACCGGTGTTTGAGATGAAATGTGGATTGGAAGAGGCAGCGTAAGGTAGTTTGCCAGGTTTTCAAAAGGACTTAGAGATGGGTTAAATTTGAAGTAGAAAGCAGGGGTCAGTTGGCCGGTTTGTTTGGTCTTGGTCTGTTTGAAGTAGAAGACGAGAATGTCCTGAGAAAAGAATGAAAGGTCGGAGACGCAGGGCTGACGAGACGGATCGTGGTTGAGGCAGTGAATTCAAGTGAATGATTTCTTAGACCATTCGTGTCCCCATAGAAGAGTGGCGATGATGATGGGTTCGATTTTATGAAGAGAGGAAGAGTGCCTTGAGAGAATGGGATGAACTCTGGAGGCCATCTGCTGAGAATCATCTCCCTCTGTAGAAATCCCCCCAAACCAGCAGAAAGGGCAGCATTTGTGTAGAGCTGGATGTCGTCTGGATGTGTCTGATGGTCTTTGTAAAGGAAAGTTATGCCGTTACAATTGGAGGAGGTGGTGTTGCCATAGACAGACCCCAGCTCGACACAAACAAGGTAATGGTGTCAAGGATGGCGGAACCTGAGGATGCAAGTGTTAATGTGAGAAATAGAATGATATGAATATCTTTTAAAGCTTTCTGAAGACCTACTGTCCTTTCTCTCTCTCTGGTGGCGGAGTGCTAGAATTAACGCAATCATTCTTTCTAGGCGTCTCTTGTAACTAGGGGCAACCGTGGGATACATAATAGAGGGCAGGCTACTACTAGTAGGGAGAGAGGAAGAGGACTGCTGGCTACGAATATGCTCATCTCTTACTATTTAATGTGTTTGATTTTGTTTATGGTTCTTATATTCAGTGTTGTTGTATGTATATAACCTAGTTTAAGAAAATATTGAAACAATATAGACATGAAACAAATTGCGTTCCAGGACGGATGGCAACCTTAAGGTGATGTTAGAATGCCAAAGCTTACATGAGCTATGTGAACAATCTATTGCATTCTGTGCACAGAAGAATAAGAACAAACAGGGGTGCAGGGCAGGTAGGCATATGTAGGTTAAGGCAGGTGGAGGTGGAGTTGAGGTGTGGCCCTGCTCCTGAACCTCAGCTAGGTAGCTCCAACTGCTGGGTGAGCTGGTCTCCGGGCAAGTTCAAGCCCTGTATTTATTTATTTATTGGTTACATTTTTTGAGAGCAGACAAACGGGGCCAAGTCTGTGTTAAGCCTATGGCTTTTTAACATTTCAATCAGCCACTGTTTATATGGCAGTGCATACAGACGGCTTCAATATGCTTCATATTTCATTACTTTGTCAAATATCTGTAAAAAAAAACAAAAAACGGTAAAGGTAGCAATAATGGTAGAGGACTGTTTCTCCATTTGCCGTTCTACACCAGCATCCAAAAATGCACCTGTGCGTGATTACTGTCAGCCTGTGGCATCACAGTGTATTCCTTCAATTATTTCCTGCCACTGCAGTAGGTAAACATTTAGGCACAGCTATTTTTTGACTATACAACTGCATATATAAAAAAGCTTTTTTATATAAATATGGAATGGATCCAACACTCTGCTCTCCAACAATGGTGAAATGCACCTGCAGCTCTTTGATATTCTTTCCAGTGGATGTCTTAACATCTCAGCATGTAGTATTCTGTTATTATTTTTTGTCTACTGTCAACTTGTCTATGTACTTTCACTATCTATGAGCTATGAGGGCATTGGGTGGTACATCAAAGCCTCAAACTCTTATACAATGCACATCTTTCCAAGCCAGGCATTTGTTAAGAAATATGTCATACTTTCTAAAACACGACAGCAATGAAAGTGTTTGAACAGAGATAAAATAAACAAGTATTTGCCCGGTATCTGCTAACCATGTTCATCTAATGAGCCTTGTTCTCCACAAAGGCTACATGCTCACCAATAGGAGGGAGCAAGGAAGCATTCAAAGTGGCAAGGAGGAAAGCTAAACTGTGAGTAATTATCAGCTCGGCATCATCCCCTATTCCCCATAATATTTCATTATTAGGGTGGTGCATACAGCAGAGCACCCACTCTCAAAATGTATGCTGATGAGTAAAAAAAACTGTATGACTCACCTGAACATAACTATTACCAAGTGATAAGTATGATATGCTACAACAAGCATGTGGCTCTACAAATTAGTATCAAGAACTTTAAGGAAACATTCATCAGCTGTTTGAAAATCGTGAGTCATAACTCTCCATCGCCTGTTTTGTTCCATACCAGCTATACCCCTTCAAATGCCATCCTGCTTAACTTTCAGAATAGGATAGGTGAGAAGTGGGAGTAATTGTTTTTCGAAGAGGCATTAAAACTAAAATTGCCTGAGCACTTTGGTGTGAAGAATAGAATGGAGGTGATAAAGCCTTGTTACTGAAAACCTTTCTCCCTCAAAACCTCTCAGGGTCCCTGACTCATTACTCACTACTTTGTCTGATCCAGTGAGAGCAGTTTGTGTGTGTGTGTGTGTGTTTGTAAATTGGGAGATTGGAGGGCGTGTACGAGGGTTTACTCATGATGGTTTACTGATGCAATTGATTGAGATGTTATGTTCAATAGAACAGAGAAGAGCTTGATTATTTTTCCCACAATATCCCTCAAATACACGCATTCGTATACACACATGCACGCACTCACATGTACATGCACCAACACACTACACGGAGGTGAGAGTGCAGAGTCAGCCACAGTGTAAAGCTGGACAGATAATTCACTGCATGCAAGATCTCTATAAAATATCGACACCCATCTTATGTAGGAATATAAACAACGCTTGCAGTAAAACTGGCATCTTCCAGGTTATGACCATGACTCCGAACTGCTTTTTGAGTCCTGTGAGACTTATAAGAAGACCTGGTTACAGATTTTAGTTTATATGGTTTATTATAAAAGGAGTTTCTCTACAAATCTTGAGACTGAATATAAGAGGTCTAGATGAATCCCATTCAAATGCCAAAAGCAACCTATGCTAAATATGCTTAAAATTCAGCAAAATACATTGTCTTTAGAAAGGCATGTCCATTACGAAGTAACTTCCTACCAGCATGCCATATTTTTCTAAGCAAAGTCAACACATAATGTGACCTTCATACACTCAACAAACAAAATGTGGATTGAAAGGATGATCTCTTTCTCTATCGAAACACAATCGGAAGCTGGGACAGCTTTTGCTTAAAGCATGGATGCCAAACATGACATTTTCCTCTCCGTACCTGGGGGTAAACAAAACAACCATAGACAGCACTGCTCTCCCTCTCAAACTGTAAGCACAGCACATACAGGTTGCCAGGGGGCCCGCTGGGAATGACACCGTGTCAAGCCTCCTTTCGATTGGAGTTGTCAGTGAGAATGAGTGATGTAAAATGCCGATGTCAAAAAAACCTGTGTTTAGCTTGTCCATGCTGACAGGTTAGGAAATGGAGCGTGCTACCTGACCGGCATGAGAGAATGGCTGCCCTCCGGTGCCACAGCAGTCACATCTGTGGGCTGATGGTAATCACATTTTTATGCCGTCAATCAGCTTCTCTCTCTCTCCTTGTCTTTCTCTTTCCCTCTCTGCCTCTCTCCTGCCCGTCAGTTTAACAACCAATATCCCATTGTGACATTCTGTACCAAACTGGCTTGAGTACACCTCAATATTCCTGCCCGTACTTCCCCTCAATTAACGCTACAGAGTGTTGGTGTTTACTAATGTTGAAATGCCACAGCACTGCCAAACAATTGTATAGCAATCACTAGATAATCAGGGTTGGGTAGGTTACTTAAAATATGTATTCCAGTACAGGTACTAGTTACCTCATCAACATTTTGATAGTAATGTAATCCGAGGGATCAGCCAAACTCAGTTAAGTATTCTTACTGCTTTCAGTTTACTTTACATTACTTGCCATATTTGAGGTATAGAGGTACTGTAAAACTTCCAGTAATTGCCAGGGCCTTTATTTCCCTCAACAAAAGCAAGCACCAGAGCCCTCATTTATCAACAGTACGTAGAAAACAATTCTAAATAATGTCCTATGAACAAAATTTGGAATGTTCCTAAGTAGGGATGCACGATGATATCGGCAAGACATCGTTATCGGCAGATAATGGCTTCAAAATGAACTACTTATCGGCTTATCATCGGAAATGTAATTTCTGCCGATATGACTGACCGATAAAAAGACGCTTTAATTATGCCCAAATGCTTGACTGAATGCTCGACGCCATGTCCCCGTCGCGAGGGGGCGCAGCTGCTGCTCACGTCATCACGTCTGCTGCGTCGAGCATGAAAGAGGGAAAACAAACATGTCTGCAGTGTGGAGGTTTTTCAAAGTGTCCGAAACAGATGCCAAAGTTGCTATTTGCAAAGCTTCCTTGTCACGTCGCATTATTTCAACACTACAAATTTAGTTACCCATCTGAAGAGAATTTGTTAAGAACAACTAGAAGAAACAACCGGCAGGAGTGGGGGGAAAAAAACGCCAGCAGCCTCTTCTCCAGTCCTTTGATAAAAGCAGAAAATATAACCACGACCACCAAGCTCATTCTACACTGTGAAAAAGAGACACTGTATATTTATGTCCTTTCAGTTGGCTTTAATTGATGTACAGTTGTACATTGTAATTACTCACATGATCCCTGTGGACTGGGATGACATTTTTAAGCGGTGCAGCCACTTCTATACGCGACATGTGTGTGTCCGTGTGTGGGTCCATGTCCGTTTGTGTATTTAGACAAATCAGGAGTAGCCCATGCATCGCTTACTTCATTTTTTGTTTTGTTTTTTTGTGCAACTTGTGAAATGGGTCAAATTAGCCCTGGTTGTGGCTATTGTCAGGACTGCCTCAGGGAGAGTATCATCCAAGCCTGTTTAAGTAGGATGAATCTTACAGTTGTGTTTGAAAGAAAATGTTACATAAATAAAGAATTGCATGTTTTACATGACCTAAGTAGAAGTATAGTTTTCTTATTTTGCCCAGTGAATGTGTACATTTTGAAAAGCATTGTATGTCTGCATCTGTCAGTGGACCATCACGATAAGAGTAGGCATAATAATGTGTTAATTCCACTACAGGAGAGAACAAATGCGCGCATATATCGGTATCGGCAATCAGCCAAGAGAGTTGGAAAATATCGGCATATCGGCAAAAAATCCAATATCATGCAACCCTATTTCTAAGTACAATTTATTAAATATACGCAGGCAGGTCATACGCACAACATTTATATATCCCACACGTTCTAAACCACCATGCTTGTGCACGTTCGGGGTCATTTGCATACAGAAACGCCCCTAATCAACCTTATATGGTAACAAAACATCCCTTTAAAAGCCATGTGAATATGGCTTTTTTTCTCTCACTGGAATAATGGCACAGAGAACGAAGTAAATAAACTATTCTGCAACAGAAATAGAGGTGGACCTGATTGAGTTTTGTACAGGCTGTTTGTTGGTGGTTGTTTGCTTTATGATGATCACCGACTGGAGCTCATAATTACCCTCCTTTTTATTTAATACTACATCACTGTAGAGTAACTGAATTAAATCCCTTTTTGTTGACATATTTAAATTCATTGTGTGACTGTTTTTATTGCTATGTGGGTTCAGTCTATTGCATCTATTATATTTTGAAATCCAGCGATGCCGTGAAATTGTGGTGGGTTTCCTCCCACAGTCCAAAGACATGTTTTTGTGTGTAGTATGGTATATGATGTGATTAGTATATGATGTAGTATGTATATAGTATATAATGGTATTTAAATCGCTTTGGATAAAAGCGTCTTCTAAATCCCGTAATGTAATGTAATTCCCGCTTGATATCGGCTTGTTGTGGAATTGTGTAAGAGAACTGGATGTAGTTCGGGCTCAGATATATTATGGCATCCAACACTGCTGCATAATCCTGCTCATTGGGTTGGGAAATGCCCAATCTATCTCCAACCTCACACTGGAACGTGCCGGTGGCCAAAAAAAGCCAAGCTGGACAGGAATGGCTTTCCTGCGGTTAGTTTGTCGCTCCAACATAGGTACCAAATCATGTCATAACTCAAGCCAACTATGTTTTCTCAAGTGGTATCTACTTACACTCTGTGCTTTCAGCAAATAGATCAGTGGTCTCTGAAGATGCTCCCTGCAGAGCGCAGTGTGACAAATCTTCCAGTAATGCAAGATGAGCCATGTTACATTCATTTAGAAACACCTGTCACAGATGTCTTTTATATATTCTGACACCAATTAGCCAGCGCTACATGGCTGTTTCTAAGTAGACAATAAATTAAAATATATATATATACATCACATGTTTTCCATTTGCGGTTTCCCTATTCTACCACCGGATGCTGTGCATACTCATGGTCTGACCTGTGCTTAAATTTAAGTGCATTCTTAAGTACACGTACAAATTGATCAATTCCACACTTTGCATAGAAATGATCATACGCCTGGAGTAGGCACAAATCGGTGTGTTCGCACTGTTGATAAATGAGGGCCCAGGCCTTTATTAGAGAGCCTATTAGAGGGATCTAATTTATCGGTAGTCTGTAAAGAATTGTGCTTTAATTGTTTTGTTTGTCTTTCATTTCTTTTAATAGTTTTTTCTCTCACTTGGGTTATATGATTTTATTAATTTTATTTGAATCTTTGTGCTGAAATGTCAATGCACTTTGAGCTACACTGTCTGTATGAAAAGTGCTATACAAATACATTTGTATTATTACTATTTTTATTACTATTGAAAGGTCCTTCTGAGTTTCTCACTTAGGTCAAATTTTTCACAAGTATCTGTACTCTAAATGCAGTATTGTAACACAACAATTAATTATTATGATGTTATGATGAAAACCTTCCCTTGAGATTTGTTGGAGCCAGGCTACGATATAAATAAATGCATATTCCAACCCTGAACTAAGATCATCTCTCCTCATTTTCACTGTAATCAATGTGAAAATAATGCTTTCAATCAGTCCTTTGTAATCTAGTAAATTGCAAGCAAAATCAAGCTAAACCAACGTAATGCCTGGTGCTAATGTACTGATTTCATGGTAGGTGGTGGTTCTCAGTTGGTTTAGGTAACATTACTGAGCTCAGCTGCAGCTCAAAGCAGACTTGCAATAGAAACGCGTGTGTCCCACTGGTTGAATGTTGTGACTCATCCATTCAATCTACTGTCAGGCTAACGCATACCACACCCCCAACCCTACGTACAGAACAAATTACACACATGCACAAACACACTTTCCCTGTGTAATAGTATTATAATAGTGCAGCATTAATATAGCAATGGAATATAAAACAAATTCAGTTACAAGCAGTAATCCCAATGAGCATGCTTTCCTTTGAGAGGATTTCTGAGTGACTCACTATGAAACCTTTGAATTTCTTTGTAGCAGAACAGAGGGACCATCAGAGAGGAGAAATGGAAAGCAGATAATTCGGGGCTACTGTGGCGCTGATAGTCAAATTCTTCATAGCCTACTGGAATCTTGATGAGATCGGAGACAGAGGGGGGGAGCTGGAATGCAGCCATAACCAGTGATAGGAGGGCCTGTGGAGGACTCGTCCAAGGGTGTCTTTCTTCGTTCCTTATTTTTTGGCCCTTTCCTCAAACAATTCTGCAGGAAATGCAGGTTATAATGTGCTATAAAGAATATAGAATATGTCCCAGTAAATCACTATCCATCAGATAATTGGCTGTCAGATGGGGGTGAGGTGGGGGTGAGGGTGAGGTAGGATCACACCTATAGACAATTTTAGAGGACTATTACACTGTGAATCATCTCTTCTGCATACACAGCCAGATAAATACTGCACCAGCACCTTTTACATTTAGTACTATTGTCCAAAAAGTTTAGACTGTGCTGTTGAGCCTAGAATTTCATGTTGTTTTTAAAACTCTGAGATGAAACTTCAATTTGGAATTATCAAACCCTCAATAACCTTGCTCTGTAATCTATGAAGCATGCATATAAATCGCAATTATGCCCCCTAAATTACATGGCCCAATGCCTCTAAAACATGTATGAACTCATAAATACATTCATGGGGTATTAAGGAAGTGTCATCAAGCAGACAGAGACAAATGACTGTTATTAACAGCGCAAAGCCCTCCATATGCTCTGCTGCAAGTTTACAACTCACACTCATTCTCGAAAGTCTTGGATCTGATAACGGATCCATCTAACAGCCCACCGCTGAGAACGATGAGGCGTGGATGAAATCAAATCATGAATATGATGTATAGAGTAGGCTATACATTCTACAAAGATAGTATCATACTTGGGAAAGTGGATGGTCAGGATGTGAAAGGAAATCAGGAAATCCGGACAAACTATATACTCTGTAATGGCTTTATTATTTAGATCCCTTGTTGTTGATGTACAAGCCATAGAGTAACTGTTATGTTTTCTACAGTTTCCTTATGCTGATATTATTATGCTGATATTATGATGAAAAAAATATTGTTAGATCAACTGTATTGTAAGACCTACAGTCACTAATTGATGCAATGACTCAAAATGTTAAAGCTGCAAAATGCTACGTTTTTCACATTAAAATAACAATAACAAAAAATAGGATATATTCTACATTAGTAGTCTATGTATGTCTGTGACTCACTCTTTTCAATAACGTTGGGGACATTTTGGGGCATATACTGTGTGCTGTCGGCGAGGCCAGCGGTGAGTTGGGTTGTGGTTATCAAGGTGAGGCTAGTGGCCGAAGAGCAGGGAATTCATAGCAACAACAACAATTGAGGAAACAACAGTGAAACTAAACATTCAAAAACACGGTGAACATCAGTGTTGCTTTTTTTATTGCGGATTGGCTACGTTCACAGTCTGCTTCTTCGACACCAGTGGTGACTTTACGGATGCCGGTTACCTCAACCTCAGGCTAGATGACAGCTCATCAAGATGAGGGACAAGTGTTGGAGTGGGAACTGGGCAAACTGAGAGGAGGAGGGTGGGACTAACAATACACTTTTTGCCTCAAGGTGAAAGGTTGTACATTGTAGCTTTAATTATATCATCCTTGCTGTTGAAATTCAGAGATGTAGATGTATACTACATTGTATTAAAGCTTGAGCAAAGTTATATTTGTGTTGCAGAAGAAATAAGAAAACAAAGGAAGATATTGTTCAACTGCATTTCATAATTCACATATTTGTGGGTCTGATAGCGCTTCCACAGAATTGCCTTGTGAACAATGCCCGACTGACAAAGAATACGATTTGTTTCTCTACCATCCATTTGCTGCCAACTGTCTGCTCATAACTTTACCGTCCTAGCTGCACATCCACAAAAGAGTATTGGTCTTTGGGCAAAATATGATTGCGGCACTATATCCATTGATATTTCTTGACAGTACCTACTGTAATATCTCCCAAATCAAATAAATGTCATCATTCATCACACACGCCAGTCTCTTCTTATTTTGAGAGGTAGAGGCCAATTCAATCCACTTTGGCTTGACATCCATCTATCAGCATCGGTCTTTCTAATTTAACTTTAAGGGTCATACGTTTGCTCCATACTGCTGTATATTATCCCTTCTCTAGATCTTAAAAACTAGATCCACATCTGTATTTCCTTGCTTTATCACGTTCTTGGAGGCCAGGGTCAATAAAATACATCTATCAACGATAAAAGAAAAAACACGGATATCACTTTCACAGCAGGATTAGGAGATTGTTTTCAAGGGTACATACATTCCCTGTGTTACAGATATTAAGAAGTACAATGTTTTCCGTGGGTTTTTATTGAGATTATATATTCAGATATCTTACGATTATTAGATGGATGAAGTGTATCAGAGGAATCTTGGTGGATTACTATGAAAATGCAACCTTATTTGGGGCTGTACAGGGGTAATATATATATATACAGTATATATACACTGTATACAGTACTGTAGTAGTACTGGAACAATAAGTGTAGTTTGTTACAAATATGCAGTTTGTATTCAAGTAATTTATATGGATGTGGGTTTTAAAAAATTCAAGCACGTCATCTCCATATTAGAATATCTTTTGTTTGTACTGAGCTGGAGAATATTGTGGAAATACTGGTGATGGAGTATGGTATGGGAAAGCTGAACTCCATTTTGAGATATATAGAACAGGGAGAATCATAAAAGGCTTTTCACACTGTGAAGAGCACAGAGAAGTGGATCAGAAACGGCAGTCCCTCAGGATATACTGTCATTCTGAGCTGAGGTCATCCAGCCTGTTTCTTTTCATCACCGCACTGTTCTCCAAGACTCCCCACGGTCTTCTGAATGAAATCCCCCATACATTTTAGTGCAGTCAGGGATTCAACATAAGGGTTATTTGAGGTATCGATGGCTCCATCCACTTGAATGCCTTGCTTTAGTGCAGAAAAGTGTCAGGGCATAATTGAGGTCATGGGTCACAATGTGCTGTTGAAAGGGCAAATAGACAAACATTTTCAAAATAAATGCTGACATGGGCGGCACGGTGGTGCAGTGGTTAGCACTGTCGCCTCACAGCAAGAAGGTCCTGGGTTCATATCTCGCCTGGTCCTTTCTGTGTGGAGTTTGCATGTTCTCCCTGTGTTCGCGTGGGTTTCCTCCGGGTGCTCCGGTTTCCTCCCACAGTCAAAGACAGGCAAATATATGTGTTTGTGTGTAGTGTGGTGCATGGTGTGATGTACTATGTATATGATGCATGCAATGTAAAGCCCTTTGAGACATACTTGTATAAAAGGGCTATATAAATAAAGATTGATTGATTGATTGAAAACTGCTTGCATTAATTGTTCTTTTATGAAGAAAATCTGTTTTAGGGGTACAAGCAGGATTTCAACCATTTCTAATACTAAGCTCTCTTCTCCCAAATCTGCATGCCTGTGATACATGTTCCCATCACAGTATGTTGGATAATGTCTTCTGAATAGCAAGTCAAAGAATGGTTATTTTCTGTTTCTCAGTCAGGCCATGTATCAAGTTGGGGCGGCAGTAGCTCAGGAGGTAGAGTTCCCGCCCCGCAGCTGCAAGGTCGGCGGTTCGAGTCCAGCTCATCCCGGGAAAAATCGTAGTGTCCTTGAGCAAGACACCTAACCCCAAAATTGCTCCCGTTGAGCAGGTTGGTACCTTGCACGGCTGCCTCCGCCAACGGTATGACATGTAAGTCGCTTTGGATAAAAGCGTCTGCTAAATGCTGTAATGTAATGTAATGTAATGTAAGTTCAAGTTCATTTTTTTATATAGCCCTTTATCACAAGCATGTCTGTCTCAAAGGACTTTACAGAAACTTAGCCAAACTAGATCTACCTGAACATCAATCAAAGTAATTACAGAATAGTATAAGACAAACACAGAAACAGAACCAAGTACAAGACAAACAAAATACATGTTTGCAAGCCATAGCAGGCTCAAGTATTCTACAAGGCCTAAAATGCCCGGCACCACCAGCCTTAGACCCTCAATGCATGCAAGGAAAAACTTCCACGAAAACCTTATTAGGTAAAAAATGGAAGAAACTTTTGGTGGGCCAGGTCAAAGAAGAATCCCTCACAAGGACGGCTGAGCAGGAACAGGTGCCGGGAAAAACAGTGGAATGTACAATAGCATAGGCAATGACAGTAATATAGGCAACAGATAAGGCGATAGATAGAGACAGACGGATGGGGGCACGGTCGTTACCGATGTCCAGAGAACCTGGGGCTGTGACCACGCAGCAGCAGTATCATCCCACTGTATTAGATAATCAAGTCATGCTCAAGTGCACTATTCCACTTGGAACAAGCTTGTAAGCTAGGTAAACCGGAAATAACTGACAAAAGCTCAGAGAACAACAACAAGAATAATGGTTGCGGTGAAAGAGCGACAAAGCTGGCTGAGGGAATCTGAGGATTTATAAACTGTTTGATCGGGCAGAAAGGTACAGATCCTCAGCAAGCCAAGCCTCCAAACCATTCATTTTGAAGAGTGGACCACGAGATGTTAGCATGGTTCTGGAAACAAAAGGCAATGAACCAGAAAAATAAATGGTGACACTTTTCCACAAGGCAACACATGGTTCAGTCCAAAGCCAATGTAGCGCTTAGTTTTTTCTGTAAATGTTTCCTTTTGTCTATACGAACCTTCTGAAATTGTCACGGTCTCATCCGTGCTCAGGTGTCTTTACTTGTGTTTCCCATGTTTTCCCTCTCCCCTTGTTCCTGTATCTGTTTGTCTCTCTGGTTGTCTGTGTGGGTGTGTGGGCGTGGCTCCCTCCTGTGGCCCTGGTCTCCAGCTCACCTGCAGGGAATCATCGTCAGCCTACACACCTGCCATCAAGCTCATCAACCACAGTATATCAACCCCGGCTCTTCAACCACTCATCGCCAGTTCGTTACTTCACCTCTGTGGTAGTACTCGTTCCAGCCTTCCTAAAACACAGTATGGTTCTTGATAGATTCTATGATATTCATTGTCCTTCCTCTCGTGCTCTAGGATCACTATCCTGCTGTCTCCCAGCCAGCAGTTTCGTCTGCCGCTCCCAGCTCACCTACCTCCTCCGCTGGACTGCTCTCCAGCCTGCCTCACTCTAGGGATGGGCAGAACGAGGCTTTCCGAAACACCGAGACAATTGAAACAATTGTGCCGAGGCTTCACGAAGCGCTCGATACACTACGCGTCAGTGACGTCGT
>OMOT01080882.1:0-11326 GCA_900312575.1 Acanthochaenus luetkenii
ATTCTAAACATGTATTTTAACTGATGGCATTAAAGAATAATAAGGGATAACAGCAGGAAAAACAAATATCAAAAACATTCACTCATGCAGAAGACACCATCACATCGTGAACAAACTTGCACTGCATTGATGTCTGCTCATTGCCAGAGATGTGATCAAGGTAGTCCTCCAGACAAGTCCTCCGTTATGCTGTTCATTCACTGTCAGAATCAATTGAGTCGTGCCGACTTAGGCTGATATGAGGTGAGGAGAGCTCACAGCCATCCACAGTTGAGACAGTGGGACAATCAATGAACCGACCACATGCCACCGCTTCAACCGCACCGTTTGTGCTATCACAGCCTTGACAATCTGATTTGCCTCAAGGACCGGGTAAGAAAAGAACAAGGACTCAGGACTCTTCATATGGTTTGGAGAAAAGAGATGAATTTCAATTATTCAGAAAGGTATAAAAAAAAATAAAAAAATAAGGCACCTTTTGAATGTCAAATACACATTTGGCCCGGGAGGCGCGAGAAACAGGAGAAGAAGAGAGGAAGAATACAAACAAATAAAAGAGACTAGAAGACGTCCAAAGAACTTGGATAATGCTTGAATGAAGTCTGCAGAGACCAAGTAAACATGCCATTTCAGCTTCGTCTCATGTTTTCCAATGTGCTCGGAGTTCTGTTGCGTTATAACCTTTATTAAAACAATCCATTTTCTTTCTCGCATGGCATTGTTTTCAAAAACAACACAATCTCCATAGTTACATGAGAGAGAAAAAGAGATGCATCAAAACAAACAAATTGTATAGTAGGTATTTTCTTTACCTATTCAGGCTGCAGAAGGGATGCCAGTATGAGTTGCGACCAACAGGGTGGGAGACGATTGAAGTAGTCGTGATTTTGCCTTACACCTGTCCAGCTTTCAGTTTCGACTGAATTACTGATTAAGGAGGAGGGTCCTCATTGAAGTTCATATACTCATGGTTCTGATCTTTTGCTGGAGGGGTTACTGGTTTCAAATTCTCTCTGATATGCCCAGCTACCGTCTGGGTTTTAGAAATAAAATATTTACACATAGGCCTACGGTATTGTTGGCTACATGATGCATCTACATTCCCAAATCACCACCAACGCTGTTTACAGGCAAACTCTGTGGTGTTCGTATTTTGAAATGTACTCTGAACCATTGCCAGCGATCAAGTCCACAACATCTCGCCAGCATCTTAAAACCCTCTCGTATTTTCCTGTTTTGGCCCAGGTTTGTCTTCAGATGGACACGGGGAGAAAACACTGTCTACGAGTCATGTAAATCCCTCAACCAAGAGCCTCTGCCACGCCGGAGCGCACTCTGTGCATATCAAGCACCGATAATGAAGTCATTTGTTTGAGAGTTGCCAGGTCTCCCACTAAGGCTGGTATTCATTAGTCACTGCCTGGGAGAAGGCAGCTCCCCTGCAGAATACAATCAGCATCTAAGTACATTTCCTCTGTTTATGAACTGCACGACCATATCTAGAAAAGGGAGCACCGTCAGTCTCTATATTTACTGCTTCATATATCTAAACACAACAATGATGACACTTGATGAAACAGTTCTGTTTTATCATATTACTTGTCAGGAACGTGTATTTGCATGGATGTGCTACGTGTCACATATTTGGTCTGTGTCTGTTTGTGAGATGGCTGGTGTTTTATTTCTTTACTTGTCTAAGCAAATTAACCTTGGCTCCAAAACAGTGATTTCATGAGGAAAGGACTGGAGAACAGAAATTAAACGGCAGCGCTTAATCTGTTGGAAGCTCCATAGATTGAAGGTTGATTTATATTTTTCATTTCTTTTGTAAACCACCGAGGAAGCAGAATACTGACTGCAGTGACAAATTGCTTTCTTCTTGGCAGTGGTGACTCCAGACCTCAAGATTCACTCCTGTGTGTGTATGCAGTTGACGACTGTGTGTGTATGTGTGTGTGTGTGTGTAATGCCTTATAGCCTACCATTTACAGTGAGTGAAACCTCCTTCTCCCCGGCACCTACTCGCGGGACCACAGCACGGCAAACATATTTCCCAGCATCCTCCTGTCTCACCGCTTTCAGCGTCAGGATGTTCTCATTGCTCAGAACCTGCAGCAAAAAAGGAAAGTCAAAGATCACCGAATGAGCAATGACAGCAAAGGCACCTTCACATTTGAGACAGCAGCAACAAGCCAAGCTCCACAGGGGGGGAAGCAAGGCAGCACATGGACCGTTTAATGCCTTAAAGGGCACCTCTCCTCAATTATTAAAATCCAATTTAGTGGAGTAAGGGGGTTGGCTTTGGCCTTTGACATTGACAAAGGTGGAATGAGTCTGCTTCTTGGATCAAATCAACACATCTCAAGCTAAGTGTCAGAGAGCATGGCGGTAACGAGGCTGGGACTCGGCCACATAATCTTAGGATTAATGGCCGTTTCGAAACACCTGGCTTTAGCTATGAGGTCAACTACCGACCCGAGATACTTCACATAAGGCACGGAAGCCCAGAAAGCATAGTATGCCGGTGAATAGCGAAGGTTGCATAGAGCCGACACCATCTTACCATCCTTTCCTGTATATCATAGAGTGGATCAAAGTCCAGATCTTAAACTTTATCAAATGCAGCATTGAATCTACTGTAAACCATTGCATGTAGCAGACTGCATATGGAACATAGTTCGATTGCAACGCGTATCAATGTGAAAGCTCACCACTCCAGAGCCCCTCTTCATCCAGACTATAGTAAGGGAGGGATTTCCTGTCCAGGCACAGTTGAACACAGCATCAGATCCCAGGTCCACCTGTAAGGACTGAGGCTCCGCAGCCATGCGAGGACCAACTGTTGAAGGAAACACAATCAACTGGTCACCATTCATCCATAACCAGGAAACAAACTGTGGTGGCACCAACACTCGGAGCTCAGTATCAGAATCTAAGACGCAGCTGAAATCTATAATGATGCGTCGTCACGTCATTGGCATTTCTGACGCAGCGACATGAAAAGCCATGCAGTGCTGCCTACGGAGCCACTCACAGTAGACGTCAACGTTGCGGCTGATGTTGGTGCTGCCGAGGGGGTTGGTGACCTCACAGGAAACGGGCTCCGTAAAAAAGGAGTGGTCCACAATAACCTCGTACATGTCGCCTGAGACCTCCTTGATTATGCTTCCTCCTTTGGCCCACCTGATGAGAACAGTGGAAGGGAGAGAAAGGGAGACCGACAGAAGGGGAAGGGGAAATGCATTAAGGCAGGTTTTCACCCCTCCTTGTGTCAATAGCATTCTTTTGTGTGAATAAATCATTATTCCGGGGCAGGTTTCTGTGCTGGCTTCAGCATAATTTCGTGGCAGCCCTCCGTGCTGTGACAAGCTCCCTGGCGACTCAGAGCAGACAGCACGTTCCTCATTACGCCAAGCAGAGAGCGCAGCGCAGAGTGCCAGCTAAGAAAAACAAATCACAATATGACAAATGGGTAGCTCCCCCACCTTTGAAGACGTTGGTTGACACATACTGTATTGCAGACAACAGCCGACGTCAATATATTGACGCGGGATCGCATAACGAACATCTGTTTGTGTTTGTGAACGATGGTTTCCGTGACGGGGCCACAGACACTCCCCACATGTTTAGGTAACACTTTTGTGATATCGCGGGCAGTGCTGTCTCGCTCCGCGTGGCGTGGGTGGCTCTCTGCTGCTGCGAGAGACAAGGCCCATTTATAAAACCTCTTTTTCGGAAAATATACATGGGGTTTTGGGACATTCAATGCATCGTGCATCTAAATGCTGCCACCTTCCACAATAGAGATGTGGCTGCATACTGACGTGGTGAAGCAAAACAATGACAACAGAACCAGGGCCTGTCGTCTTCTACTCCTGCCGGCACTGAGAGCTAAGTTTTCACGGGATAGGGAATTCATTTGTTTTCCATGACTAAGCTGGCCCCATGCTTGACTGGAATGCTATCATTTAAATGAGAACAGATTACCTCATTCAACCAGTAAGTGAAGTGAATCAGAATTGTAATTGGGCTTCACAGGATTTATTTTCGCATGTTTCTGTTTTTTTATCTCTCCCAGCAGCAGACTTTTCAAAAGTTGTGTTCATTTTACTGTGTGACAGGGATGCAGTTGAGAGCTCAGCGACACCTGTGTTCCCAAAAATATTGAAATTAGGGCAGACCGGCATGTTTGGCCCGTTTAGCTTCTTATATAACTGATCTGGCAGTAGTGTACTGGTGTAGTGCTGTAGTGCATCTCAGCCACACAGACAAGATGCACAGGGATCCTGTCTGCTGATCTCTCTCCTGATCACAAATAGAGCATCATTCAAGTTTGGTAGAGGTTTGGGTTGTGTAGTTACCTCGCCATGATGTAACTCCAAATATTGGCGAGATATCTTCAACAGTTGCTCCGGAGAGTTGATAACCCAAAATCGTGTTGATGCCTTACACACATGGCACGGAGAAAGAGGTCTCAATATGACACTTTTAGCACACAAACAAATGAGAACAACGTGGATTCTGCCAACGTATAAAATAACAATACCTGGTTCCGCTTTTTGTTGTGTGTGTTTACAATGAGAGAGACAGGGAGAGAGTATCGAGCGTTGGGGATTCCGGACGGTCCGTGAATCCCCCTCAGAAAAGAACCTGTTTCCTCATGATCTGTCCTCATGTTTCCTGATGGAGTATATATGTGTGAAACCCTGGACTATGCCTATATGGTAAGGCTGGACTATGCCTGTGTTAACGCTGGACTCTGTGACTAACCCTGCCTGTACCTGAAAGAGGTAAATAAAGCTGCTGTGTTTCTGAACGTAAACCCCGTTGTGGACATTGTACTTCCTGGTTTGTCATCTCCGGCCCGGTGGAGCCCCGATTAAGAACCACAACATTTACATAATTTCTGATTTGTTCTTGTTCGTTTGTGTGCTAAAACTGAGAACTGTTTTGCTTTATATGTGCGTACATATTTTACCTGATTATTGAGTGTGCTTTAGTTTATTAATAAACATACTCCTTTGCATAAAGTAATCTGCTGTGTTCATTGTGTGGGTTTAAATTCAAGCAAGCCGAGAATTAATGTCCTTTAGATGAGACTGATGATATTGTCTGTTATCTGGTGCTCCGTTCCCCAATTTAAATCAAAGCTAAATTACATTGCTATTAGACACCATAAATTAACTATTCACATGCATATTGTGCATATTTGTGTGTTGGTGTGTTGGCCAGTAAGTATCATTAGACTGTTGGAGAGTCTAGGGAAAGACTAGATATGCAGTTTATATATCCACAGCCTAATTCTTCGAGCAGCAACTCAAGCATCCCCAAAGTATTGGCACAGGGAAAATATACATTGTATATTGAATGAAAGATTACGATAATCACTATGGTAATAATGATGATGATTGTTGATGTTCATTGCATCACTCAAACAGTGTGTCACCAAAAATGAATAAGAATAGCTGAAGATGTCTCTGTTGATGTTTCTGATGATGATGTTGATGATGACAATGACGACGATGCAATGATAATGATGACAATGATGACAACAATGGATAATGATGACGTTGATGACAATGGTAACAATGATGGATGATGACAACGATGATGCTGATGACAATGGTGACAATGGCGATAATGATGTTGGTAATGACAATGACGTTGACAATGATGCTGTTGATGATGAGAACAATGATGATGATGATGATGGTGATCATGATGACAATGATGATGTTGATGACAATGGCGATGATAATGATGTTGATGACAATGACGTTGACAATGATGACAATGATGCTGTTGATGATTGAGATGAACATGATGATGACAATGACGATGATGACAATTGCTCATCATCTCTGTATTTTATTGTCTGTATGCAGACTGGTTTCCACATATGTTTTACTAGCTGATACCATAGAAGTCATAAAGAGGTCAGCATATGTGTTTGGGCAGCAGGTGACTCCCAAATGGAGGTTGAGGCTGCCATGAGTGGGAGGCCTAGACAGCGTTAGAGGGAGCAGAGGCAGAATGCCATCTTCTGCAGGGAGTATGGGGCAGAGATGGGCTCTGTCCAAGACTCCTGTCTAAACATAGCTGGCCCAGTAACAGAAACACCTGCATTCCCACTGGGAGGTTAGAGGGGCCAGTGCATGCTTACTCAATAGCTAAGTCACTTTAATGAAAACAGAGGACAATGGAGGCATGGAAGGGAGATCATTTACTATTTCCTTAGCAGTGACAATTCAATTCAATGAACTAGGTATCTATGCCATCAGCATAGTAAATCAAGCCTCACAAGTATTGTCAGCATGGTTAAGCACACTACAGTGCAGTTCCGTTCTCCACTTATATGCATGTTCTTAATGACAAATGTCAAAATACCAGTGGAATATTTAAAAAAATACAGTCTTGTAATAACATGCTGTCGTTTTGAGATGGACATCAAATTATGATCTGTCAAAAAAAACAGATGAAAATACAACACAAATGGTTGCTGCTTTAACACAATGTGACAAGAGGCCTAATATTGGACAGAGAAAAACACAATGTTATATGTGTTTTCTTCAGGTACATCGTGAAAAACCACTCTCATATTTTGCCATGGGGTCGAAAACAGAGAGGATGCTGTCATTTCAATGTCTTTCTGTTCAAAGAAAAGGCAAGTGTCATATGTGTCTGGCATTACAACTGTGGCATTAAACATAAAGAGCACACTAGTCAAAACCAAATCACCGGTGACATCGTTAATTTGCTGTGCTAAAACACTTTATTTGTATAATTCTTTACAGGGTCAGTAAAACTTAACTTATCTGTTAATGCATGATTTTGTCTCTCACACTTAAAAAAGCTGTGGCTGCAGTTCATGGCTGGATGCACTGGGGAGCATCAAGAGAGATGGTGAGGAATAGCAGTGGTGTCCAAAAACGTAATGACGGAGAGGGGCACCGCTGCAAAATTCATTAATTAGCTACCTCCGAGGAACAAAAAGACAGGAGAGAGTTGAGATTGTACAGTCAGACAAAGAAAAAGACAACAAACAGTGCAGCAACAACAAGAATGAAATATTTAAGTGGTGCACACCGGGGACGGATGGCACTCTGGGGGATGGCACAGAGGCCATCCGTCTAAGAACCACTCTGTCCTTGTGCCGTATCTGATCTGGGCTCGACAGAGTGTATTAGCGCTGAATAACGGCCACACGCTGCTCGACCAGCTCCCTGCTCTCCCCTGCGATATTAGACTCCAGCCTCCCAGGCAGACATGACGAGGCCCCTGTCCACCAGGCCCGGAGCTCCAATGATGCATGGGAGCCCTGAGTAAAATATGTGCTTGAATAAATCTCAGATAAATCAAAATTGGAGACTGTGAAACTGGAGAATTGGTTTGGAGTATAGTCTCGTAGTGTCAAAAGTCATCTCTCCATTACTCCGTCTTTTAAGGATTTGGAAACAAATAATGGAAGGCCACAAGAGCAAGGGAGACGAGAGAGAAATGAAGAAACAGAAAGTGGGAAAGTGGCTGTTTTTAGCCTCACGCCTCCCACTTTATTCTATTCTGCAGCTCGTCAAAAGGAAAAGTAATCTCAACCACCATTGCTTCGTAGCTCTTGATACCCAGGGGAGATGTCTGATTCTAGCATTGATCCAGTCTCACAACAATAGAGGCAAAATCCCATTGCGAGTACGATAGAAGACCTGCCTTTGGTGCGCACCCACACAATCAAATACAAACCTTGTTTTCCACAATATCGCTACCCCCCTTTTCTTTTTTCAAAAGGGCAGAATCCATCAAAAAGGCGCCATCTCTGTTTTGCCACCTGTGAGCGTGTTGTACATCCATTTCATTTCCCAGTACCATTACAAGATTCAGAGCCGGACAATTCCCTTTGCTATCGATTTCATTCCACTTATACTTCACTCGGTTTTAAAAACCTCCCACACAGACAACCATCGCCGGACAAATCACTTGAGCATTGCACTTCTACCAGAACACGCAAAGATTTTATGAGAATAATTCATGCTCATTTGGTTGCTTTATCACAATGCCCTCAGCTACTAAAGGAACCATTTTAAACGTAAACAAGTGTAGCCGATATTGATTTTTATGTAAAGTTATCAGTAAGACATACAAACTTCACCGGTGTTGCGGCTGACATGAGGGTGAGCAGATAACGACATTTTCCTTTTCGGGTGAACTATACTTTAAATTCGAACTCACGCACTTGCAAGTATGCAGCATTTCTAGCACAATGCAGTACAACACACCAACACACTAGCAAGCCGCTGAGGGGAAACCTGCCCTTTGGAACACAACCTGATTTCAGCACAACTGTAACCTTGACAACCTCATCAGATGTCATGCACATAATATTTCCAGCTTTCCTCCAACACAATGATGGACATTTAATGTTCAAGGGAGAAAATATGACAACAAAGCAAACAGCTAGGCAACAAATCATTGTATTCCTTTGCTGCAGCCCACTGGAACATGACACTGAATCCCAAATGAATTTTGTGAGATGCATTTTCATTAAATCTTTCAGTACGACAGTGTTTCATTGTTTTGTTTTTTATTTCAAAGTGTGGGCAAATATAATGGTGTCATGGCATCATAGAAGGTGTCTGACAATGATTAATGCTATCAATAATGAAGTGTCACATTTGACTTAATGTGTTATGTATTATCCACAAGCAACATCCATCAGAGAAGACCTTTGTATATCATTTGAAGTTAATTCCAACATTTATTTTTTCTTATATTGCAGGGCAGCTCATAATGCATTATGCCAGAAAACCCACACAAGTATTTGTTATAACATAGCAGACAGAGTGGGGGAGGGAGAGAGAGGAGAAAGACATAAATAAAGACATGGAGAAGGTGGGGGAGTGGATGCGTTGATGGATGGATGGACAAACTGTCAAACAAATGAACGGATATGGTCATTTTTAGCATATTCCGGAGATAAATGTTCCTGAAATAGGTAAATGTCTGTTCATGATCTCACCTGTAGAGTGTGACCGGAGGGTTGGCCTTTGCGGAGCAGTGGAATTTCACAAGGCTGCCCTCCAGACTGGGCTGAGGCTCCACTGACAGATTGACAAGCGGAAGATCTGAAACACACAGGTACACAAAGAAAACCAGTTACAGTACTGGCAACCTCCTCAAACGCCACGTAGGGAACCGTAAACCTGAGACCAGCACTCTGTTGTTGACATTTTCTTACACTGAATAATGCTTAGAGAGAAGAGAGAGAAAACATTACACATTTTGCAGGGAGACAAAAAAGACACCTTATAAATAGTTTAGAAATCATCTGACCTCAAATGAAAAAATTACAAACATACACACACAAAATAAAGTCCCACTTTTTATCAGGGGACTTACATTTGCACTTTTGTTTTTCTTGTGACCCAACACTAGCACCGATTTGGCAGCCTTTTATGTAGATCTACCATACATAATTATACCTACTCCATTTAAAACCCCTATATAAAAGTATTGTATTCAGCAATCCTTACAATGCATTGGCAGCACTTACAATGGTTTAAACAACATATCACACCCATTAGCTTTTCCTCCAGAATAATAGGCAATTACTATTAACTACTTAATTAAATTAAAGGTGGAATGCTTTTCGCAGATGCATTTTAATTCCCATTTCAACCGTATCCCTTGTGAAGCAAACAGTTCAACCTGCTGTATCATTTACCCCTCTTAGGTGACGCTATCTGTCAGGGCTGCTAGCTTTGAAAGGAATGCTAGATATATTTGAGTTGAGGGCTGCAAATGCAGCAAGGCAAAGTCAAAAGCAGGCCTGGGTCCAATATCAGTTGGAAATAATGTTTTGTTTGTTTCAAGTGCATCTTCTAAACTGTATGGAGCTCCAGATGGGTGGAGTATATCCCATCAGGACAATCCAGACAGTCTGCGGTGAGTCATCAGTCAAGGAAAACAAATAATGTGAACTATCTGGGACTCATTGTATTCTCCTACTGAATGTTGCAACCATCACTCATCTGGCATCTAAGTAGTCTAAAACAAACCTGAATGATCAAAAGTAGGTGGAAGAAAGATGAAGCAGCCATTGAAGTCTACTATTGTGTTATGCAATAGCAGTTTATACCCATTTTAATATAAACTATATATTGTGACACCCGTCTCTCTAAACCGGGTCTCCACCGGGCCGGAGATGACAAACACAGGAAGCACCAATGTCCACAATGGGGTTTAACGTTTCAAACACACAGCTTAATTTACCTCTCACAACTACAGGCAAGGTTAGCCACAGAGTCCAGGGTTTACAGATACAGTCCAGACTTATTCCTGCGCATAGTCCGGGATTCTTAATCACCGGTCACACCCCATGGGACACACACACACTTTTGTCTACGTCCCTCTCTCTCTCCCTTCTCCGACACTTCCCTACTCTTTTTATAGGGGCCCGCTCTCGGCTCTGATTGGCCCTGTCCTTCCCCTTTAACCTTTCCCAGCTGCCTCTCGTCTCGCTGAGTAAAGGGAGGGCTGTCCCTGGACTCCAATACCCTTAAAGGAACATGTCCCCACTGCTCCTCTTTCCACTTTACCCACCTAAACTCCCTTCGTCTACCACAATATATATATATTCTCACTGCTGTTGCAAAGCGGTCCCATGCTAGCTTTCTGCCCCATCGATGTGCACACTGTCATTAAAGCAAATTATTCTCTCAGATTATTCCAAATGAACTCCAGTTTAACCCTCCCAGTGGCAACAAACAGAGCTCTTCATCTAAAACGTCTCTCAGGTATGTCTTCAGTTGCCCAAACCTGTCAATCATTCCATGATTAAATAAAACGACTTAAAGTGGGATCACATAGATCAAACCTTGAGTGATTTCCGAGTGCATCAATAAATGACATGGCTAATTAAATATACATAAATATACATCTTGAATATGCATGACTGACAATGTTGCAGAGCATGGTGACATTGACAAACACACACACAAAAAATACTTCACCATCATTATTTCAAATTGAACACCAGATAGCCTAGGAACACCTTAGTAGGTAACAATTTTCTGACTCTGTAACAGTGTAATATCATTTCTGCCATTGCCGTATGCCTATGTAGCAACAATAGGATGAGGAGGAGTTGGTGTACGTTCAGCAATCTATTTGGAAGGTGTACTAACTCTATATGCCCTGTGCTCAAGAATACTAATGTACTAATCAGGGACAGTGTTTGGATGTGGAGCAGTAGTGGGCACCGAGATCAACAGAGAATTAAAGAGCCGCAGCAACAATGCTGTTATGCAACTAAACAACACTGTGTATAGTTATG
>OMOT01080883.1:0-12888 GCA_900312575.1 Acanthochaenus luetkenii
TGAGAGACTGAGACTGGATCTGATTAGCATTAGTTTGGGGATGGTGATTAAATGTCTTAGAACTAAGTGAGATGTCTGAGGCCACCTCAGTGAGCCTCAGGACATTGAATCAACATCCCCATACTGATACTAATCAGATCCAGTCTGATCATAGTCTCTCTGACCTAAAACACAGTCTCTCACCTTCAGAACATCTCCGGTATATGTAGTTCTCTTTGGTAACTACTTTGAGTAATGAGATCTGTATAGGACTTCTAGCTTGGCCTAATCCGGTTTCTCAACTCGAGCCACATTCTCCGGGAGGTCTTTTGTTGGCTGCCTGGAAGAAGGATCCATGCAGTCGACACTCATCCCTCCGTCTCTGTAGCACTCGCCATACCAGATTGTCAAAATTGTAGGTCTTCTACTCAATAGACCTTCCTCAAGACAAAGCTTTTTGACAGCTTCTGGTAGGCAACAACAATACATCCTTTCCCTGTGCAAAAGAAAGAAAACATGATATTAGGGTGCTAAAAATAAAAAATTATAAATGCTTGGTCAAATCAAAAAAAGTTCCACAGATCAACAAGGGCATTTTACCGGAGGAGTCCACTTTCTGTTTCCGTCCTGTGTTTGAGTTGTGGTCCAGAATGGCAAGCTGTGTCCTTGCTCGCATTTTGGGGTACCTGTAGTGGTTTCTCTTCAGGGCGTATTTCAGCGTCTTGCTGTGATACACACCTCCAGTTGGCCTGTGAAATAAAACATGAATAGGAAAACATTTGTCTGGTCTGCACCTCCATTGGTTTTGTACAAACAAGTGAGGCAGGGTAATGCTGTTGATATCAATGTGACATTTGAGGTAGTAGAAAGTAATGTTACTATTATGCTGATATTGTTTACAAGAGATTCTACATTCTTGGCAGTTCCAACAGTCTAAGTAATAGTGTTGCATTTAGACCTACAGTAGTGCTTGAAAGTTTGACAACCGTATTGGAATGGTCTTTTCACATTTCATAAATATTTATTACATATATTAATCTAAGATGCATTTTCTGAAGGAATTACATGAAAACAAGACAGTAGTAGTTTGAATATATATGGATTATTTGCTAAATACAATGGATCTCATTCTCGAACGCAGTTAAGAAAAAGTTAAGAATAAATGTCTTCTTAAGTCCACTTAGGAAGTTTCCGGGGCAATTCTGGCATTCATGAACGGTTTCTTATCTGGGATTCATTCTTAGCGAAGAACAGGATTTAAGAACAGTCCTAAGTCAGCCAGAAATGAATAAAAGCACCACCCAAACACTGCAAATGGCAGTGAATAAATAAATGAGCACTAAACTCAGTCGCGTGGATATAGCCATAGTGGAATAGAATTGGACACATCTACATTCTGTAAATAAACTTGTGAACATCCATAACTAAAATATATCATATGGGCATACATAATATAGATGGGACCTATCAAAATCCACAAGTAGAGCCTACTCATGTATTTAAAAAGAAAAGATAATTATTCTTCAGTTTTCTTCAGTCTTGTCTGCCTGTCCATATTTGTCTGAAGAGCAGATCTTTCCCAGCAGTTTCCGATTGCTCATCTAATGAGCATGAAAGTCTTTACAAGAGTGCTATACTAAAAATATATCATAAAGAGAAAAGGAGCCAACTAGATCTAACTGAACAACAATCAATGGAATTACAGAATAGTTTAATACATACTGGTAACGTTACACTTATGGATCGAAAAACTATATTAAAAATGATGATTTTCGGGGGAAATGGTCGGTGGAACAAGCGACACAAAAACCCGGACATTTGAAGGAATTCATTAAAAACAGACGCATGGAAAGATATTTTAGGACCCAGAAAGAGGATATGTCCGGGTAAAAGAGGACATGTCCAGGTAAAAGAGGACATTTGGTCACCCTGTATTAATAGTCCATATACCGCCTTGTTCTCTGTTGTTATTTTCATATTGTTGGTTTTATTTATTTTTCCTTGCTTAGTGTGCACATTATAAGAGCCAGTGGAGAAACATTCTACTGCTCATCTTACTGGTATGACGCTGCATAACGAATGAAATCTTCTGTTTTGCACTCGTTACTATGTTTTCATGCCCACATAAGGTGCTGGCGAGGCGTTTCTGTATGTAAATTCAAGTCCACGAGAACGCGCGTGCAAGTTAAGAATCAGTGGCATTCCTCATTCGAGGATCGCAGCTGAGAACACTTTGGAGGGTTAAGAACACATGTCCACGTGTTCATGAATCCGTCTGAGCTGTTTCTTAAATTTGTTCTTAAGAAGATATTTAAGAAGACACTTAGGAAAATGTTCCAGAATTAGGTACAATCATTAGAAATGTGAAACCTTGGGATAATTTGTCTATCGTGTGGTCTTTTGGGGATTTCAGTTTGTTTTCATCATTGAACTCCCTCAATTTACTGAAATTTTAGAGGTTACTCACATGAACGGCTCACTATAGGTCCTTCTCCATCTAAAAGGCTGAATGCTGTCTTTTCATTTAGCCAGTGTAATGTACATATATCAACATTAATATTTTGAATTGTCATCTTGTTGCATGACTCTTTGGCATGGTTTCAGTTCACGGAAGTATGGCTTGTCATTAACACGTGTTATTAGCCAGGTCTTGTAAGCAAGCACCTCACCAGGGGAAGGGATTGTCTTTTGTTGGGGTCATTCTGATAGTATGTTTGACGCGCAGCGTTCGTTGGATGTAAAAGAGTGAAAGGATGGATGCAAGACCTCAGAGCTTTTAGATTGTTACTATCAATGATAGTAAAAGGTTTAATGAGAAACGGAGTGAATAAGAATAGTACGTACGGGTCTCTCCCAAACGTCAGTATAAGGAAGAGCACACTCTGTATCAACATCACAGAGCTTATATAGAAAAAACAGTAGACATCTATTGGCTGACTATAGATGGAGGCCTCTTATTGGTGCATGGGTGCTGAAGTCCCACCTTGGAGCAATGCCTACGACTACAGCCACACTACTACGTTTTCGTTTTAAAAAGCATTCCTTTTGCTACATTTATGCCTAGCATCCACACTACTCCAGCATTTTCTAACCCCTGAAATTGAGACATTTGAAAACCCTGCTGACCCTGTTTTAGTTTGAAAACGTAAGGATTGCGTATTATTATGGATGAGCAGAAACTGAGACCTTTGAAAATGATGACGCAGACACCCATTTGTGCTTCCTGATTGGGTCTTTCAGGTCACAATGTGTCCTTCCCTGATTCATCACACCCCTATCACATGACCCTTTTCTGGAAGAAAATAAACTACAACTATCAGCCTTGACTACCAGTGGCTAATTCAACATGGATAACAAATTACAGGCATTGTTGTCTATGCTAGCAGCTGTTGTGCAGCAATGAATGAAGGACTTAATGAAAACTAGTAGTAGTTCAGATTTTTTTCATGCCCATGGCTCACAGAAAATGGCAATAATAGAAATGGCACTACCAGGAATAAATGACTAATATTACTATTGTGAAAAGTATGAGTTCATGTCGTGGATACAGTACCTCCACCAACTCAAAGTGCACAATTTGGTGTATAGCATCATAAAGGTGTAAGTGGTGTACTTGCCATTGTGCCCAGGGAAGTCTGACCTAAGTAGAAGAAGGTTTATGAACATCCTTGTGATTCTTCAAAATAACTGGTGCAAGACAAAGACAATAATCTAAACAGTAAGGTGTCAATATTGGATAGAAATATTATCTCGGATTCCTTAAGTGAGACAAAAGTCATTGTACAGGTGATGGGGCATTTGGCCCTAAACTGTGAATAAAGATGGCATCAGGATCATGAGGTATGAGATTGGAATATCAAACCAATTAACATATCGAGTACAGATTCTGCTTTGGGCGAGGTCACATATCAAAGGTGTAAAACACTATAAGAATGTAAGAGAATCTTGAGTATGTTGTTCAGTCAGCCAGGTCGGTCGGTCACAGCTGATCTTCGATTGCTTACCTCCCATCGCAACACAAGGGAACATTGCAGTAATGGGTACGATGCCTGCATTGTATACATTGTGGTATGTGGTCATGACACATGCAAGGTTTACAAGGTCTTGACAGTTGGCACCAGTGAAAAGGACAGCTGAGGCTAGTTGTAAATTGTTTTGTGGCATTCCCCTGATATTGGGGCACGAAGTCCAATGCCCTTCGTTAGGGATGCCCCCCGAAACCCGGTTCTAAACGGGAACTGGTTCTAAATTGGTAAAAACCGGAGTATTGATAAGATCCGACATTATCGGTTCTGTTATTGGTTCTGCTATCGGTAGGTAGTCGAGAAATTATGGAGTGAGATTTATATTGTGGCAAATGTGTTTTTCGAGGAATTAAACGTCCTGAACATAATCTTGTTTTCCGCTTTCTCTATCTCTTTCAATCTCTGTCTCTCTCTCTCTTTCTTCACGAAGGGCGGGACTGTGCTGTGCTCTTACACACTCGCTCACACACACACATACGGGTACAGTCATAGGCGGAAATTCCAGGGGGGACGGGGGAGACACGACCCCCCATCCTGGGAAAAATGTTATTTGTCCCCCCAATATATCACTGTAAACATAACTATGTAATTTAAATAATATTAATAATACGCAATGACAGCACTTGCAATGATTATAGAAACTTAACAGCGCGTTGTTACATTTCAAAAGATTGTGACCCCCCCGCCTCACAATGGTTTGATCCCCACAGCCCACCCCTCCTCCCTCTACCACCGCCGGTCCCAGCCCAAAGTCCCTTCCCGCTAGCAGCTAGAGGAAGGATGACGGAGGATAATAATCTAAAAGAACCGATAAGAGTATCGATAAAGTACCGAACCGATAAGCAGTATCGATAAGAGTAGTAGTATCGATAAAATCCTAACCATACCCATCCCTACCCTTCATGTCCACTGTGGCATTGCCATTTTACTGTTATCTGACTGCCGCCTGTTGTGATCGCCTGAGCACAAATCTGGCATGTTGCGAAACAGCTGCATCAGGTGTGACTGGTCAACAGTCCTTTTCCATTTCCATTCCGGTAGGTCTTCCTTTGGTTAAGAATTAGTCTCAATCCCAGCATGGCTACTTGATGAGGATTGTGGCAAATAGCTGGAATCATGACCCAACCCCATTTAACTAAAACTTTGAGTGAAAAGTTGAGTGAAGCAAGGGTAGGTGAAGGTGGGGCTAGAGATCGTGGTGAACGCAGAGATGGATATTGATGGAATGTTGTAGGCATAGATGTCACTGGTACAATATTCACGTCAGCTGTTGACTCTGGTACACACTCCTGTTTACTCAAGAACATCTATGTTGCACAGGTATGGGTGACCTATTCAATTGGATACATCCAGTAAAACTGCATATCAGTATAATACTTGCATCATCTGAGATGTATTCAGCCCCCTCAACCTCCCTCACACTTATGGCCATCTTTACGCTACTTGCTGCATGCACCTTTTAACACATAAGATGGAGATATACAAAATAATAAACATCTTAAATGAAATTGAGTACATCTGTATTGCCATGTACATCTTTAGAAAAGATGAATACCTGCTGTTGCTGAGCTGAGACTGTAGTACGTCCCCAATGTGGATGGGCATGGTGAGGGCATGGTGGGAACATCATGTTTTCATAACCAGGGACTTTCATATAGGCCCTAAAAAGGGAACAGAGACAATCACCATCATTGGACGGATGAAGTAAAATCAAGTCATACATAACCAGTTAATTCCCGTTTTTGTATGGCTTTGTTTTTCAACAGTCGTCTCCTTGGATGAGATATGTAATCCGTTGAGAGAAAATTATCACTGCACACTAAATGGTTTGTTAGCTTGCTTTGTCCATAATGGCATCGATAGTAGGGTGACTGATGGCGATCAACCATAGCTTGCACAAAACTGTATTGGCAGATAGAAAACGATGGAAAGCTATGTTTCCAGCAAGATCATTGTAATTCCCTCAACTTGGAATAATGCACCTCACCATTTTCTTTAAGTATTTGTAGAGAAAGCGCTCATCTAGCCTGGTTGCTGTGCTTTCAACTTTCTGACCACAAAGGAGAGAGAGGCAATGGAAATTAACAAAAACATGCCCCTTTGAGTTGAGTTGAGTTGAGACACTATCCAGTATATCTACGGCGAAGGGATGAAGAAAATCATTCATTGTAATCACACGGGGGGAAAAAGCTATATAAGGTTTTGTTATTTTATACATTGTCAGAATGCGCTTAATAACAGTGCTTGTTAAAATAATTACTATGATGGTCTCCCGTTCATGTTCAAATTCCTTGGAGACTGAAATAAGTTCAGCGTTCCTTGACAACTCACATAAAATATGACTGAATTTATATTTTATAGGCAAGACCCACTTCTATGCATTACACCTAAATGGTTAAAATGTTCTCAATCCCTCTAGAAGAAAGTCACCGTTTCAGAGGATGTGTCTGAGGAAGGTAAAGCAGCCAAAGCTAAGAAGTTCCTGGCAGAGATTAAAAAGTCATTGAGCCAGGTAAACTTTGAACGAATCGTGCAAGCTCTGCAAACATACAAGAAGACGGATAACATTGATGTCCTGTTGACTGAGGCAGCTAACCTCTTAACTGAAGATGCCAATACTCACAGCCTTCTCCGTGGTAAGTGATCTGTTATAATGTGTGGCTTTTCTTGTCTGTCCAGCACATATGTAGGGCTACAGTGTAACTTATAAGCACATAAGGTTTTTGTCTGCCGTTTTTTTTTGTGTCCATTGTGATAGACAGCAGGCTACTAATACTGTAACATATCTGCTGATCAAGTGTTGTTTAAATTATATGTATGTTATGGAGCCCCTGAGTGTCTGTCCTTTAGGGTGAAGTATTGACGGACAGACGGCATGCAAATATAATATATTTAAGTTAATATATAGAGCCTTTATATGAGTTTTGGTATTGGAGAGCTCTTAAGTGTTATAAAGACTAAAACTTGTCTGCGTATTGACAATGGTAGAGCCCATCATTATGCTTCATCATTATGAAATTAATTGTGATACCTTGGTGTAACTATTGTGCTAGTGTGTCTTAACATTTTTGACACACTAATTTTTCCCATTTCCACAGGCAACTGGTCACAAGCCTGCTTCTATAGCCTCTAGGTTACCCCTCCCCCCTCCATAACAGAAACGGTTAAATACAGATACACCCCTCAGAATATATTACATAATTGATGACACTGAATTATAATAGTTGCCGTAAACAAATGAGACCATGGTTGAGACGACTGGTGGCCTCTTTCTCACACCAGTGGTATTGTTCGTGTTACCGTTTCTCAAAATTCAAGGATAAGTTTGCCGATTGTGTACCTGTAGTACTTGGACACGCAGACAATATTGTCAGCTGTCGATTGAAACGCCGAGCTCCCGTTGCTAGCCTCTTGCTGCTAACAATCAATCCAAATGGGATTTGTCCAAATATATTTTAAAAAGCCAGTCTTTGAAAACGATATGACAACCGACTTATTTATATTCACAACCCGGAAAGCAGCAGCATCGCACCATTTCCACTCAATGGATAGTCTTCTCCCAAACTGTACCTGGCGCAATTGTTCACAATCTGACCTGAACATCCGCAAAACAAGATAACGCCGCCATTAACACACTTTCACCCCACAGCAGTCTGCAGCACAGAAAAATAGTCTGTGTAATGGCAGAATTTGGTCATGAAATCAGAGCTAATTTGAATGTATGTCCATTGCAACTTTTCTGTTATATAAATGGCTTTTTGGGACATAGTCCTCGGTATGCCCTGTGTCTCCTCCCAGCTGGACATGCCAGGAAAACCTCCCTAGGGAGGCGACCATGTCTTACAAGATGCCCAAACCACCTCAACTGGATCCTTTTGACACAAAGGAGCAGTGGCTCTACTCCGCGTCCCTCACGGATGACTGAGCTTCTCACCTTATCCCTGAGTGAGATGACAGCCACCCTCCTGAGAAAAACAATTTCGGCCGCTTGTATCCGCGATCTCGTTCTTCTGGTCATGACCCACCCTTCATGGCCATAGGTGAGAGTAGAAACAAAGATTGACCGGTAAATCGAGAGCTTTGTCTTCTGGCACAGCTCTCTTTTTGTCACAACGGTGCGGTAAAGCGAGCGCATTACCCCTCCCGCTGCTCCGATTCTCCACCCCATGTAATGCTCCATTGTCCTCTCACTTGCAAACAAGACCCCGAGATACTTGAACTCCTTCACTTGGGGTAAGGACTCATTCCCTACTCAGAGTAGGCAATCCGCTGGTTTCCTGCTGAGAACCATAGCCTCAGATTTAGAGGTGCTGACCCTCATCCCAGCCTCTTAACACTTGGCTGCGAACCGATCCAGTGAGTTCTGAAGGTCACAGATCGATGATGCCATCAGGACCACATAATCTGCGAAAAGCAGCGATGCAATCCGCAGCCCTTCGAACGGCAACCCCTTCCTTCCATGACTACGCCTCGAGATCCTGGCTATGAATATCACAAACAGGATTGGTGACAAGACGAAGCCCTGGCGAAGGCCAACCCCCACTGGAAACGAGTCTGGCTTACTGCCGAGAACCCGCACACAGCTCTCACCTTCAGCATTTCTGGACGGATCTCATCAATCCCTGGGGCTTTGCCACTATGGAGTTGTTTAACTACCTTGGTGACTTCCGCCAGGGAAATTGATGTTGATCCCCCATCATCCTCCAGCTCTGCTTCTACCATAGAGGTAGTCGGGTTCAGGAGTTCCCCAAAGTGTTCCTTCCACTGCCCGATTCATCCTCAGTCGAGGTCAGCAGCGTCCCATCATTGCTGTACACAGCTTGGATGGTTCCCCGCTTTCCCCTCCTGAGGTGCTGGACAGCTTCACAGAAACGCCTTGGTGCCGACCTAAAGTCCTTTCCCATGGCTTCCCCGAACTCCTCCCACACCCGCTGCTTCGCCTCTGTCATGGCTGAGGCTGCCATCCTCCAGGCCTTTCTGTACCTTGCAACTGCCTCTGGAGTCCCCCGGGATAACATATCCCAGAAGGCCTCCTTCTTCAGTCGGACGGCTTCCCTGGCCCCCGTGTCCACCAGAATGTACAAGGGTTACCTCCCCTTTAGGTACCTGAGACCTTTAGACCACAGCTCCCAGCCGCAGCTACAGCAATGAAGGCTTTGAACATTGACCACTCTGGTTCAATGCCCCCAAGCTCCACAGGGATGTCAGAGAAGCTCTGCCGGAGGTGAGAGTTGAAGGTCTCCTGGACAGGGGCCTCCTCCAGACATTCCTAGTTCACCCACACTATACATTTAGGCTTACCTAGTCCAGAGGCTTCCCCGTCCAGCCGACCCAACTCACCACCAGATGGTGAACAGTTGACAGCTCTGCCCCTCTCTTCACCCGAGCGTCCAATACATGTGGCCTCAGATCAGATTATACGATACCAAAATTGATCATCGACCTTCGTCCTAGAGTGCTCTGGTACCACGTACACTTATGAGCATCCTTATGCATGAACATGGTGTTCGTTATGGACAGTCCATGACTAGCACAGAAGTCCAATAACAAGTCACGGGTATCGGGTTTCGATCAGGGAGGCCATTCCTACCAATCATGCCCTCCAAGTGTCCCCATCGTTTCCCACATGTGCGTTGAAGTCTCCCAGCAGGACTACAGAGTCCCCTACAGGAGCCCCATACAGGATTCCGTTCAGGGTCTCCAAGAAGGCTGAATACTCCGAACTGCTGTTCGGAGCATAAGCACAGACAACAGTCAGAGTTTCCCCCCCTGCAACCCTTAGGCGTAGGGAGGCGACCCTCTTGTCCACCGGGGTAAACTCCAATGTAGTGGCGCTCAGCCGGGGGCTTGTGAGTATCCCCGCACCGGCCTGGCGCCTCACACCCTGGGCAACTCCGGTGAAGAATTAGAGTCCAACCCCTATCCAGGTGTATGGTTCCAGAGGCTGTGCGTAGAGGTAAGCCCCACCAGATCTAACCAGTAGTGCTCCACCTCCCGCACAAGCTCTGGCTCCTTCCCCCCCAGAGAGGTGACGTTCCACGCCCACAAAGCCAGCCTCTGCAGCCCGGGTCTTGTCCATTGCGACCCTCTAACATCACTGCCACCTTTCTGGCAGCGCACCCGACCCCAGCGGTTCTTCCCGTGGATGATGGGTCCATGGGATGGAGAGGTATCCACGATGTTTGTTCGGGCTGTGCCCGGACGGGTTCCGTGTCAAACACGGCCACCAGACGTTCGCTGACGGCCCTCCCTCTGGGCCTGGCTTCTTCCGGGCAGGATCCCTATGCCTTTTCCTAATTTTTGAACCATTCTTAATCTGGCCCCTCACCTGAGACAAATTTGCCTTGGGAGACCCTACCAGGTGCACAAGGCTCCAGACAACACAGCTCCCAGGTTCATAGGGACACACAAACCTCTCCACCACGATAAGGTGATGGTTCCCCGGAGAGACTCACTCGTCACATTGAATTGATATATAAGTGGGATTACGCATTGTTACTTTATGCCTGATGAGAAACTTGGATTGGTAGAAATGGCCTTGTTGAGTGATGATGGTAAATTATTATAGCATGCAAGCTTAATTTGTTAAGCTTTCCTCAGCTCAGCATCTAGACAATATGTTTTACTTCTAAATGTTCTGCTATATACAGTTTGTTGCCAATTGATCTCTCACCTAATGCAGCCAATATGTCACAGGCTTCTACCAGTTCTTACGGCCACATCACAAAAAGACGTTTGATAAGAAGTGCCAGGAGCTGACTGGCCACGGCTGTGGATATAAACCTGATCACTCACTCTCCAAGGAGGAGAAGGAAGCATTGATGTTGCAGAGCGGTATGCAAAGTTTCCACTTTCACATTTGTCAATAGGCTGTACTCTTGTTAAAAATATGTCCAAGATATCATTGTTCTTTATAACGTTTTGGAATTTTCCAGTATTAACATTCTCAACAAGTGGGATCCAGGATCCCCCAGGTGTAGTTCAGAGAGTTCCAGGCATCCTTGATGAAGTTCCTGGGTCCCCAGTGAATTGAGAAATAGTTTAATTTCACCACAATTTAATTTACTTGAAAGTATCCCATATAGTGTAAGAGATGATTCGAATTAGTGTATGTATAAGAATGCCTATTATAATCCTTAGTTTCTCTCTCACCACTATTGTCTCCCAACGTACAATGTAGACAGTTATACAATTATAAACTAAATCGGCTTAAAGCTTCATCCATTTTCATGTCATGTCGGATTTACCATAAATACAAGCTACCGACTGGGAAAACCCGTTCATGTCAGCCTCTTAGTGGTAAATACGAGCAGGACATGGGAATTATTTGTAGCCTCGATATGTTCCACTTGGCAGACATATGTTAACACAGGCGACAACCATTACAGTGAACCTACTGATGTCGGCAGCTCAAGTAATAAAAAGCAAAATTTCAGTTATATTCTCACTAATCTACTTAACCCCTTAAGCCCGACGGACCCGCGTCGTCTCGATAGCGATAGTTATTGGCGAAAATATACTTCTTTTTTTCTTTCCCGTTTGTAAATGGGGATCTAACGCTTCAAAAACAATCCTCCCAAGTGCATTTGGTACAAGCAAAGGCTGATAGGCAGTCATCCAAATGTTTGAGTTCCAAAATATAAGATCTTAGAATGGAAGAGGCAGTAGCACTACAACGCAGCTTGGAGACCGATCTACTCACTCAATGCCGCCGTGTGAGGTATCATATGAAACTAGACACTCTACCCTTTCAAATGATAGCAAGCAATCAATAGCCAATGCTAAACAACTCCTGTCAGCCTCACAGCAAACACACAGCCAAACTTCGCATCCAAGTGTCCGTGTGGCAGATTTAGTTTTTATGCCTCGTTATTTCATACATTTTCAATGCAATTGTCATCAAAAACAACACATATTGTTTACTTACAGTTTCAGTTTCATTTTGAGTCCATCCACATGCTTCTCCGTGCTATCAGGAGAGTTCTGCATAACCTGTCCCTATCTCGGTCTTGTCTTGCCATCTTTTGGCCGTTTGGTAGAACTACAGATGAGGACATCAACATAATCTTATTCTACTCCTCGCGAGCTTTCCAACAAGGGGTAATGTGGCCCTGTACTTGTCGGCTTGTCATATATATAGCCATGCATAACAGGGATGCAGCCCACATGGTACTTTGGGACTTTACGCACGGCACCTCAACTTCGGTGTAGCTTTGGGTGTTTTTCCAACATCTACAATGTCGAGGAAACGAAGTTCACCATTTTAGAAGCTCTGGAAGAGATTCAGAGGAGCCGTGATGTTGAAGTGGAGGATTCTACAGACTGTACTGACGACGACTCAAGAGGACGACACAAATGTTTTGATGAACGTGGATCCGGTTTAGGAGTAAGTTATAGTCTTTCTTTGCAGTACATGTTTGTAGGGGTGGGAATCGGTAGTGATGTCACGATTCGATTCGATTTCGATTCTTAGGGTCACGATTCGATTTCAGAATCGATTTTCGATTCCAGACGATTATCGATTCGATTTTCAATGACTTATCCACCATTTGACTACAGTAACCCAATACACCCCAAGCGCAAAATGATGGCACCATGATTAAAAAACACTGAGTCAGCTGAATGTACTTTAACTTCTCTTTTATTGTGTAAAGCACTGCTGCTTGTATTTAATTTGTCATGATGTCAGTTTGTCAGTAAAAACTAAATCTAAACCAAATATCCAATGTACTGATACATGTAAGACCAGTTTCATAGACACAGATCTTTGTGTCTTTTTTTTGCTGTGGGTGATATTTTACATTCTTCTCCACAGTGGAAATTGAACCTTGCTCTGGCAGTCTTAGTGCCTTGCTCTAACAATTGAGCTACATTGGATCACATA
>OMOT01080904.1:0-17654 GCA_900312575.1 Acanthochaenus luetkenii
AATGAAATAGAAAGTGTCTATAGACAAGTTTATATATAGAGCATTTTTAATCATGAAAAAACTGGTTTAAGCAGGTGTTTCCAAACCTTTGACTGGTACTGTACATTTCATTTTTGGCTGGTAAAAAAAAGTTTGTTGGGTAGAATTTTTCATCTACCAGATATTTGGCTGGTGAGCTAAAAAGTTAATTTCGGACCCTGCCGACAACACAGTAAACATGTCCGTTGCTTCGCAGCTGGGGATCTTTCTATATATGAGGTGTTACGCCAGCGAGCCTTGAAGTTGCCCTCAGTAGCCCGACTGATCGGTAGAGTCAGGCGCATCACTAGCTTCTTTCATCGCAGCACCACGAGTCATGCCCTGGAACAGAAGCAGACCCTGCTAGGTAAGCCATGAAGGCTTTCAGTGTTTTTTAATCATGGTGCCATCATTTTGCGCTTGGGGTGTATTTAATGGGTTACTGTAGTCAATTGGTGGATAAGTCATTGAAAATCGAATCGATAATCGCCAATAATCGAAAATCGATTCTGAAATCGAATCGTGACCCTAAGAATAGGAATCGAATCGTGACATCACTACCGATTCCCACCCCTAATTTTTACTGTATAAAGAAACCCACTTAGGAGACAGAACAGGGCTTTTTGTGAAGTGAAACACAGGTTTAGCCCAATATATGGGGATCAGCCCCATATATTGGGCTAAACCTGTGTTTCACTTCACAAAAAGCCCTATTCTGGCCTTTTCTTAAAAATCTGATATCGGTCAAACAGTGTGGTCCGCTTCTGATGAGATGGATATGATGCAGTTTGATTGATTACATATGTATTTACCATCTTTTGCAGCAGCTTTGCGGCCCTCTTTTTGCTGGCACTGTTTAAAGCGCATCAGGCAACAGGCACCGTCCTGCCCTGCAGCAATGACACCATCGCCTATAGCCATGTTCATAGTGGCACGTGGGTCAGTATCATGAGAATGAAGCAGGGTGGCGCTGTACTGGTGGTCTCCCAACAACTGTAAACCCAAGAAGTGCTGAAACAGAGTCATGAGTTAGAACTATGCGAGTAGTCTGCTTTCTTCTACTGCTGCTATTTTGCACAACCTCATAATGCTACAATCCATACTTTCAGTCATAATTTCTACCTAACATGTTCTAGTGTTGAAATTGTCAGTTGCATATGTTTACATAACCCTCTTTGGCTATATTCTTATTCATATTCTATTTTGCTTTGCTGATTCCTATTACTATTTGCTGATTCCCAATTTCCCCACGTAGATGCTAAAAGTTTCAAATTACATTAACAAGCTTCACTCTATGTTACATTTGATGTTAGCATAGCTGACTAAGCAATTAACAAGAAAGTCCATACATAGAGCATTGTGCATATATAGCACAACAATTTGTATTTGCCTATTTTGATAAAATACTTGATACTCAGTGCTTACCACTGCATTCTTTATGCCTGTTTTGGAAGCACCTCCTCCTCCTGCAGTGATCACCAACCCTGTTTTAGGGTCCACCTTGATTGTGTACAAGGGAAAGGGGGCTCTGTACAGATCTGGCACCCTCCGCTTCCCCATTGTTGTTCTGCTGGTCACTCAGACTTCTTCATAAAACCACCGCCAACACACGCCTGTGGACAGCAGAGAATGTTAGGAAGTATAAATACGACGTACTTTATTATTTCTCCTTCCTCTGTTTGGGTCAGCCGGGTTGTGGCGCCCCTGGAGCAGGTATGAGTTAAGTATCTTGCTCAAGGGTACTTCGGCAGGTAGATGAAACCCAGGCCCTCCTGTTGGGGAATGACTTCATTATACCCTAGGCCTAGGTCATGCTGCCAGGTATAAAGTAAATTAAGTGTATTGATAGGAAATCACTGTACTGAGAAGAGGTGAGAGGCATGCATGAGGTCTTAATACATGACTGATGACAAAACCATTGAGTCTATAACCCAGTGTCACATGATTTATGTTCAATGAATCTGTCTCATTATTTACTTAATGAGCTGCTTTTGTGTGAACTTAATGGCTCCATTTAACCACAACAAACTCTCACAGACTGATGACTGGCCCAGTCTGTACTGGATGTCAGTCTGGGTGATTGAAATCACATTTCTAATAGAGCAGCAGGCTCTCAACCCTCTTTTGGCATGTATTCACTGAAGCCGGCTGAATTTAGCTTATTTCAGCTAGGAGATTGGCTAATCTAAACTGTCATCAAAACCATGCTACCGTGGAGTAAAACATGATCACGGGTGACAGACATTTATGACAATTCAATGTTTTCTGTCATACAAATAACTAGCTAACGTTAAGTGATAGCTAACTGTAGCTAACTTAACGATAACGTTTACGTTAGCTAGAGTTAGCTAAGTTACCTAGTTAGCCTGCTAGCTGCTGGCAACATGACTGCAAGTTCACTACCTGTGCAATTGCTCCGATTTCTCTTCCGTTGTTATTTTACCAGCGAAGTAATAACAGATGATTCCATTGTGAGCTGTCAATGGCAAAGAGAACAGCTAGCGGCTAACATGGAAGTATTGACAGCAACTTCCCTACCTACACGTAAGCAGCGTGCAATACGTCATGACATCACCACAAGAACGCCAAAGACCAAAGCACCTCAACGTACGCTGCGGTTACAAATGACCTCTGCTCTGAATGTAACGTTATATGAAGACGTTTAGGCTCCTATACGATTTTTTTTACATGTATTATTAGTTTATTACGTTATCTATTTCATTAGCTAAAGTTATTTCATAAAAGGTATTTGTTTTTATTGTATTTTTATTGGTTAATTTAAGTTTCTTACGTTTTATTTATTTGTTTATATTTCACATTCATTATTCATTTATTTTTATTAATTTGTGCATGCTGTTCAGGTGTTTTCAATGAAAATGTCCTGTATTGTATCGTTCTTTTTTGATTGGGGTTGAAAAAACAACACTATGTGGGCTAAGTTCCACTTAATTTGAACCACTTCCTGATATTCTTCTGCTTCTTGTGCATCTCATCTTCTTTCGTATGAGTCCTAAGGGTGAACATCATTTTGGTTGACAGTAGGTGATGGTACGCTTACTTTGTAGGACTTCAAGTTGCTGTTTTTAGTTCACTTCAACAAAGTTTAGCAGGGTCACCATGAGCAGGTAAACAGCATGACCTGCATGTCTTTGGACTGTGGAAGGAAACCGGAGCACCTGGAGAAAACCCACACGAACACGGGGAGAACATGCAAACTCCACACAGAAAGGACCAGGGGAGATTTGAACCCAAGACCTTCTTGCTGTGAGGCGACAGCGTTAACCACTGAGCCACCGTGCCGCCGGCAACTCATCTCATTATTCATAGGTGATCGGCTTACTTAGTATCATCAGACATCCTTAGGTAAGCTGTCAAGAGTTTGCAGATTTAGAAATGTTCCCGTTAACACATTTTGGAAAGATAACGATAGAGTCATTACTGACTATATCTGCAATACGTTTTTGATACTTGATAAACATTTGCTTTCCTTTAAGGTCCTTTAAGGCAGGGTAGCCCATAGGTTGAGAAGCATAAAGTTGCCAGTCCGAATCCCGAGCCAAACGGGAAAAAATCTGGCAGAATGAGAAGAGGTGAGAGGCATGTATGAGGTCTTAATACATGACTGCTGACAAACCCATTGAGTCTATGATGTTGTTGGAGTCAGAATTGGGTGCCAGTCCCTGCCGTTGTGTCCTTGAGCAAGCACTTTACCCCTAATTGCCCCCCGGGCGCTGTATATGGCTGCCCTCTGCTCCGCCCCCCACCAGCGTGTGTGCATGTATCTGGGGGGATCCGTGATGGGTTAAATGCAGAGAAATAATTTCACGATGTGTGCGGTGCTCTGTGCATGTGTGTGACAAATAGTCTAATTAAACTTTTTTTTTTTTATTAAATCAATTCGGAAGTAAAAAAATGTATATAAATATAGGTATGCATAAACACAACGTAAAATATAAAGAATATCAATATGTATACAGTCTAAAATAGTCAGTGTCGTCCACTTCTGATATTATGGAGGTTCCTCCCTGACCACAGCTAATCAGTGTGACGATTTTGTCTTTCCAGATTAAATAATCATTTATGAAACCTACCTCACCCTGCTGCTAGTCTGGGTGGAGAGTTTTATTGTCCCATGAGGCTTTTCCACACTGACAAGAATACACATTTTGGGGAAAATATTGAATACTGATAATTATTTTGAATATTTTGACATGAAAATGGTAAACTATAAAAACGTATTGAATATTCACACAAACTTTTGGCTATAAGCTGCTTCAATCAAGCAAGTTTCAGGCAAATCTTCTGACTGTGGTGGTGGTTTCCAGGCTGTAGCCGGACCTACGAGCAAGCCTACGGCTACCTGAAGAGTCCTGGCTGGCCCGACGTCTACCCCCACAACATAGACTGTACCATCATCCTGAAGGCACCGCAGAACAGCTACATCTCCTTCTTCTTCAACAGCTTTGATGTGGAGAGCCACAGCAGCTGTCTTTATGACTACCTGGAGGTTAACAACTAGCACACACACACACACACACACAATTCAACTAACTGCATTAATTCCTTAACCTCTAAACCTAATCTTAACCCTTACTCAAACCTAATCCTAAACTAGCCCATTGTAGAAGTGAGAACTGATCAAATGTCCTCACTTTGGAGGATTTTCCTCATCGTTCTATCCTTGTGAGGACATTTGGTCCTCGTAATAATAGAAATACAAGAACACACATTAGGGCCTGGTGTAGTCTTTGGTTGGAATGAAAACTTGCATACTCTTGGCCCTCCATGGTAGTGGTTCTCAACCTTTTTGGCTCGTGACCTGTTAAAACAAAGCAATGCCTACTTGTGACCACCCATCACAGACCGCATATGCAGAGTGGTTCAAATAATTATTTTCCCTTTTCAGGTTGTTTAATTTGATTAATTATCAGAGGAGGTCTAGAGGCTGAAAACTATTCAGTATTTCTTGTGAAAAAAAGCAAAAAACCTTAGCATAGTAGAAATATGTTTTTTCTTATATCATAAATAATATTGCGACCCCCCCAAAAAATTATCTTGTGACCCCCTGGGGGGTCCAGACCCCCAGATTGAGAACCACTGCTCCATGGCATATGATAACCCATCCCTGGCCTAAACAATATATCATGTCATCTCTCAGATCTGCACACAAGAAAAGAAAAGAAAAGTTTTTAACATTTTAACATTTACTGCATACTAGACTTTTGAGAAGGCAACAGTCCTAAACAAAATGCCAGAATATATGTGTGTTTTAGAAGTCTGGTCATGAAGTTGGTCTTGTTATAATGAAGAATAATGTTATGTAATAATGATACCACAAAAATTTATAATTTAGCAATATTACACAGAAGGGTATACTTTACTGTTATTATTGCCATGACAGTGAGCACAAGCGCGTAGTTCCAACCACAGTAAAGTAAGCATTATCATGCCTTAATGGTAAAATTTATGTTTTTTGGGGGGGGAAATGGAACAAACGGTTTTATATGTTTATTCATAACAACAACAACAATAAATATAGCTGCAAGCAACAATACCGGGGACCAAGCAGCAAGAGCAAGTGCAATAGCCTCATTTGAGCCACCATGTGATTAATCGTAGTGACCTTGAAGTGACCTTCTATCATGGTGAACGTTTTGTGACAGCAGGCAAGGTGATTATGTAGTGTCATCAAATGTTATATTGACTAGATGGGGAGCAGACAGAATCTTGTCTGCTTAGTCTACTTAGAGCGTTCACTTAGCCCTGCCCATTTGACTCTTCGTCTCCAGAAAAATAAAGAATAGATGTGTAGCTTGGCCCCCTAATAAATAATACCAATAGTTACAAAGTAGCCATTCATAAATATTAAAAAGATGGCAATTTCAGCCAACAAGAATCAGATTCAGCTGTCACTTCTGTGGAAGCTGATTTGTACACTGTCAGTAAATGTACAGTGTCTTAGGGAAGGGAAGGTGGAATAATGAAGGTGGTTCTGAATGGAACGGAAGGCAAGGACAGCGCGTGAGTGTGGCCGGCTGGAGAGTCGTCGGGGTGGAGAGGTAGGCAGGCAGGAGGGCTGGAACTGGCAGGTGAGCAGGCTGGCAGAGAGACAACAGAATAGTGATTCTAGAACACAAGGAAAGGCACAATGAGACTTTGCGATAATCACTATACACATGGAAGAACCTGGATAGACCTAATATGCGTACTCCCACTGTAGTTGAGGCGAATAACTGGCGATGAGTGGGTGAATGACCGGGGTATATATACTGTTGGTGATGAGCTTGATGGCAGGTGTGTAGGTTGATTAGCTGATAGACTGCAGGTGATCAGGAAGCCGGGAGAGCAGGAGGAAGCCATGCCACGCCCACACACATAGACAAACATAGAGAGACAGACAGGGAAGTGCACAGGGTAGAGGGAAACACAAGAGACACTAGGAACAGGCTGGACACGGTCACAACCGTGACAGTACCCCCCCTCAAAGGTCACCTCCAGGCGACCCCCCGGGCTCTTCTGGGTGCTCCCGGTGGTAGTCCCGGACGTGGGATGGGCCATGGATGTGGCGACGGGGCACCCAGCCTCACTCCTCCGGACCATATACTGGAAGCCTCGGCCCCAGCGACGCACGTCCAGCAGCAGTCGGACAATGTAGGCCGGGTGGCCATAGGTGATGCGGGGTGGCGGAGGGCAGGGAGCTGGTGGCCATAGGTTTCAGCAGGGAGACATGGAATGTAGCTAGAGGAGATACAGAGAAGACTAAAGATACTGAGGAAGCTTACATCCTACGGGGTCTTTTCTCCGGTGTCAATTCACCTTCCAACTCACTGGGAGACTTCCCTTTCAGTGGCTCTGTGGAACCAGCAGGCTCAAGGATGCCTCTTCACTCTCCTCAGCAGACTTGGCCACAGGCTCTGGCTCATGAACTGCTTCTAGTACTACATCTGGTCCTGACACAGGCTCCGGTACTGCAACTAATTCTTGGACAGTCTCTGGTACTGCAACTGGTTCTGGGACATATTCTGGTACCGATACTTATTCTGGGACAGATTCTGGAACAGGCTCCGGTACTGCAACTGGTTCTGGGACAGCCTCAGTCAGCTCTTTAGATTCCTCCTCAATTTCTTGTTGCATTCTTAGCTGCAACCCGCAAGTGAATTCACCCTTAGCCCATCTCTCCTTCCAAGACTGTGCTGCTGATGTGAAGAACTCGGTGTTCAAGGCGGGGCTGGTGACCTTCAGAAGGCCATCCCTGCAAGCCTACTGGTCAAATCCATGCAGAAGTTTCAGCAGCCTCTGCTGGCTGACTGTAAATCGCTTTAGTGCAGAGATGTGTGACTCACTGAGCGGGTAAGGCAGCAGGGAAAGGGAGGTGCTCGGAATAGCTGTGGGTGGCTGTCCTCTGAGTCTGTGGACATTGATGGAGATGTTGTGAACGCTCTCCGCCAGGCTCTGAAGAAGTCGCTTGTGCCGCCCCACGAGAACGTCCTGGCTGGCGAGAACCTGGTGGATAATATCTGTGTCCGCTGGGTCCATGTTGGCCAGTTCGTTCTGTTATGTTTCAGGGAAGGGCGGACCCAAACGCAGGACACAGACTCAGAGGGTTGAGTACAATACCAATAGGATGTATTGCAAGGGGTAGGCAGGTGGAGATGGGGAATAATGGCCAGTGTCTTAGGGAAGGGAAGGTGGAATAATGAAGGTGGTTCTGTCCAGGCGGAACGGAGGGCAAGGACAGGGTGTGGGCATGGCCGGCTGGAGAGGTAGGCAGGCAGGAGGGCTGGAACTGGCAGGTGAGTAGGCTGGCAGAGAGACCACAGAATAGTGATCCTAGAACACAGGAAAAGGCACGATGAGACTTAGAGATAATCACTATACACATGAACCTGGATAGACCTAGAATGCATACTACCACTGTAGATGAGGCGACATAGATAGATAGATAGATAGATAGATTGATTTATTTGACACGCAATTAAAAATACAATGTACATTGTACATGCAATTCTTTAAAATGTCATCAAGGAATACACAAAAATCCTCCCATATAATCTATTCAACCGAATCTTAACAATAATACAAAATTAAAATTAAGTTAGATTTTTAGATTCAGATTTAGATACTTTTTTGTCATCATACCTTAGTACCAGGAAATTTGATTGACTGCTCTCTCTCCACAAGGAAACATAAAAACATGAGAAGAGAGAGTCGAGCCGCAGCATTCACACGTGCCGCCATTTTAGAGATTGATTAACAATGTATACAAATTATTGCAACGCCCCCTATTCTGACCCATCACCTACTCTGGAACCTTATCTAGTAGCCATCTTTTAAGTTTAGATTTAAAGGCGTTTTGGCTTGATTCCATTCACTAAGCCCTTGGAATGCAAAGGCACATTGGCCAATTTTCGTTTTGCACCTAACTGAAGAACTGCCGATGAGTGGGTGAAGGACAGGGGTATATATGGTTAGTGATGAGCTTGATGGCAGGTATGTAGGTTGATTAGCTGATAGACTGCAGGTGATCAGGAAGCCACACACACACAGACAAACAGAGAGAGAGACAGACAGCGAGCGGAGTGCTAGAAACACAGGGGAGAGGAAAACACAAGAGACACTAGGAACAGTCTGGACACGGTCACAAATTCACTAAATATGCTGTTGAAATTTTCCTTTAAGATGGTGGCAAAATCCACATCTTTATTTGTGTGCTTTACATATTCTTTTAAACTTTTCACAGCCCAAGGTGTTGAACGTGATTCTCCAAACATTTCTCCTCATCTTCTTCCAGACGCTCTGGAACTACACCCACTATATCAAAATTACCTGTAAAGTTATCCACTTTTGTCTACAATGTTTACCATTCAATAGCGTTATTATGCTTTCTTACCATGGAAATGTATCATTTTTGTTCATGCACTAGAGGACACACACACTCGCACACAAAATGTGTCTCTCTCACTCACTCGATGACATGATCAGCTGTGATCTATCAGTAATCTTTCTGTGATCTGTCTGTCATTTGTCTGTGATCTTTCTGGTCTGTCTGTGATGTGTCAGTGATGTGTGATCTGTCTGTGATATGTACGTAATCCACTGTGACCTGTCTTGATCTATCAGCAATCTGTCAGTTATCTGTCTGGGATGTGTCAGTGATCTGCTGGAATCTCCCTGATCTTTCAGCATTCTGTCCGCGATCTGTAAACTATCTGTGATGTGTCAGTGATCTGTCTGATCTACTGTGATCTGTCTGTGATCTGTGATATGTCAGTGATTGAGTAGATCACAGTCCTGTGTGTTGTGTCTACCAGGTTCGTAATGGCAGTACTGCTAACTCTGCTCTGATTGGTCGGTTCTGTGGCAGCACCCTGCCCAGCCCCATCTTCCCTCAATCCAACCTGCTCTACCTACGCTTCAAGACCGACTTCTCCAACTCCCGAGATGGCTTTGAGGCCACATGGACATCCTCCCCTCACGGTCAGAACCAAACTGGTCATATTGCTGACTGTTATAATGCTAGATCAGCTATGGGCAGAGTGCAGGGACTTCTTGATTGCTTATACCAGTAGTTTTTATCCAGGGTCCATAGTGCTCCAACAGTATGCAGGTTTTCATGCTATCAAAACACTACAGCGGCTGATTCCACTGATTAACACACCTACAACCAGAGAGGAGGAACTAATCAATTAAATTAGCTTCTGTAGTGATTGGCTGGAGTGAAAACCTAAAGACCGTGCACTGTGAGAAACTTGGACCATGGGTCATACACAGAGCGGGTTCTCAGAAGATCAGGGCAATAGCACACAGCAGGGTCCTCCTTCCTATCGGTCCTACACAGCTCGTTCACAGTTCGGTTTAGCTCGCTTACTCCTTCCGCCACCATCGATTTCCCACAGGTGCTGCATATCGCCGTGATTTTAGCGGAGCTCCATATATGGGCCTGAGTGTCAACACCGGGAAAGGCACATATCGGTGATTCAGTACCTCCTCTTTCCTGTTTCTCTGCCGGCTGCCACAATATACATTAAAGTTATTTTAAAATTAATTAATTACGATTTTAGAATTTGCTTTTATCTATTTATTAACAATAACAGAACATGACAAGCAGTACATGACAACAAAGATTATGAACAACCCACAGGACAGGTGCATTTTCAAAATGATAAGTGGAATCACACTGTTGACTGGGACGACTAACTTGAACGCTGCCCATATTAATATAATGACTTTACATACTGTATCTTCCTCTGACCTCTCAGAAGAGGAGCAGACACACTCCTCTTCCTCCACCTCCATTTTTTATGTAGCGGTTTGACAAAGTTTAACTGGGGTGCCAGCCAGAACAGAGTCTGACAAAAAAAAACTCACTCTGTAGTAATGTCTATAGTCAAACCCCACAAAAGGTACATAAAATCATGGACCCCTGGAATAATTCCAAGCAGAGGATACCCGGTAATCACTAGAATGCAGCTTTGCAATATAAATAATAAACACTCAACATAAGAGAAGTAAGCGCAAGAAACACCAAATTCTCAGTGTCAAATAATAATTGTATTATAGCAAAATAAGGAAAAATGTGAGCTCAGTTCCTTTGAGTTCAGTTCAGTTTGTATCAATAAAGGAATCCAGCCAATCACAGTTCAACACGGTTATATCCAATTCCAGGTCTCAACAACAACACAGTTAATCTCCACAAAAAAACGAGATATTAATAATGATAATCATTAACAGTAGCTACTCATCGTTAGTAAGAACGTGTCAGTCATTACTCACATTTTATGAATTGCATTCATCAGACAGAGTTTATTCAGTTTGGCGATACACCCCAATCAAGGAGGCAGAACGACGGCAACCGCAGACTTTAAACAACGCGATTGCAGCCAACACACACTTGGCAGGAGGGAAGCTGCGGTCTGCTTTCTTGTTGATGTAGGCCACCATGATGGTTTCTTGCATCACCATAATAAAGAGACGTAGTGGGTTGTATTGCTCATGCTCATTGGCTACCCGCCAACGTGGCTAGTAGCTTGACAATTTTCTGCCAATGGCAAAATTTACCCACATGTGGTTGGGTGTTAATTTCAGACAATGAACCACATAATATCTTATCAGTGCCTACGTCTAATAATTTATGACATTTACCAAATAATATCTTCTCGGTAATCAATCAGAAATGTTGTGGATATCAGCAAATTGGGTAGTTTTGGTGGTTAGGGTTTAGTTAATTGACACATTGCACATTGGGTGCAAACATGTGTATCTTTGTGTCATGTTTTTATCTTTCCCTGCTTGTTTGCCCTGCTTCCATTTAGCAGAAGCATTCTTGTCTAATGTTGTTTGTCGTGTCCAACAGGTTGCGGCGGTACACTGTATGGAGACCACGGCTCAGTCGCAAGTCCCAACTACCCAGGCACATATCCCAATGGTACCCGCTGTGAATGGGGCATCAGGGCACCCACAGGGCATGTGGTGACAGTCACCTTTTCCCAGATCAGTATCGACGACCCTGGTGATTGTCAGAACAACTTCCTGAAGCTGTATGACGGCCCAGACTCCTCATCACTGCCTGTAGGACCCTACTGTGGAGCAGTATGTAACCCTCTTCATCTGTATTGTATTTATGCTGCTGCAGAATATGCCATTCTTAGCTACTACCGCCTGATTGTGAGGCCAACGTGACAACTCCTGTCTTATTGGGTTTGAAACGGCTCTCTTCTATTTCCAATTCTATTCTTATAGCAATGAGACTCACCTTGATATGTCTTTTGATAACTGAGTTTATAGTCGATGGGTCCACACTTTTCAGAAAAGATAGAAATAGGTTTGGAGGTGGTGTGCCCAGACGCAGTGACCTAATAGCTAACCACATTGAGGCACTATCACATTTAAAACCAATTGTTGTACTAATATGTAGTATTTCATTGATCTAGGGCAAATGCTGGATAGAGTAAGTAAGAGTAAGTAATCTGGACGTTGGTTAACCCCTTAAGCCGTCTCGATAGCGATAGTTATTGGCGAAAATATTAATATTCCCAAATGTATATATTTTTTCAATGGGGATCTAATGCTTCAAAAACAATCCTCCCAAGTGCATTTGGTCCAAGCAAAAGCTGATAGGCAGTCATCCAAATGTTTGAGTTCAAAAATACAAGATCTTGGAATGGAAGAGGCAGTAGCACTACAACGCAGCTTGGAGAACGATCCACTCACTCAATGCCGCCGTGTGAGGTATCATATGAAACTAGACACTCTACCCTTTCAAATGATAGTCAAATCTAAACAACCCCTGTCAGCCCCACAGCAAACACACAGCCAAACTTCGCATCCAAGTGTCCATGTGGAAGATTTTGTTTTTATGTCTCGTTATTTCATACGTTTTCAATGCAATTGTCATCAAAAGCAACACATATTGTTTACTTACAGTTTCAGTTTCATTTTGAGTCCATCCACATGCTTCTTCGTGCTATCAGGTTTGTTTTATAGAGAGTTCTGCATAACCTGTCCCTATGGCTCCTCAACAATACTTGTCTTGCCATCTACAGATTTGAAATGAATAAACGTCCATTGCATGGGATGCATTTGGTGCAATGGGGGTTAGGTTTCCAGTGCATAACACGTTTTTGTTAGTTTTGTTCCCAAAATGAGATATCCGCCATTTGAATGATTGATTCACAAAAGTACTATCTCTTTGATATCTGCACTACTTTTCAAGAGGATGGTAGAAAAACAGTTCTTAAAATAATAACACTTTTACAGTCAGGACACCAGATATATGTGGGATATTAGCGATATGGAATGATGGTAGAGTTTCAGGTGGTAATGTTTTCCCAACCATATATATAGACCTTTGGAAATGAACTCTTCAGATGTTGATGGTTTTGAATGTCAGGGTGTCTCGTCAGTTCCTCTTCTAACTCTCCTTCCTCCCATTTGTCTTCAGGAAACCAACATTGCTCCATTCACAGCCTCCTCCCATCACGTCTACATAATTTTCCAAGCCCAGTACGCCATTCTGCCTTCAGGATTCAGACTCATCTGGAGTAGCTGAGAGGAACGTGCGCGCGCACACACACACACACACACACACACACATACACACACACACTCATCATCATGTCTGTGATTTGAAAAGAATGGACCATGACAATAACCTAGATTTTTTAATCATGTGTGTTATTAATTTGACTACATAATGACAAATGTGTATTTTTTTGAATCTGTGATATTGAAATAAAGGAATTTGTTGTTTTGAATGTCTGTCCTGCTCGCTCCTCAGTAACATATGCTATGATGCGTTGCCAGCACAAACCAGTACAAAGTCCTAAACTGAGTAATTTCTCGACAACTGCACTGAATTGTAAATTAATTTGCTCACAAATTCTAAAACCAGACAGTCCAGATTAGACTGTCTATGGACAAAAAGACACAGGAGCACTCTTACAGTTGTGATCAAAAGTTTACATAAACTAAAAGATTGTGTATGTCATGGCAGTCTTGAGTTTCCAATCATTTCTATAACTTATTTTTCTGTGATTTAATTATTAGAGCACATACTTCTTTGTCACAAAAAACATTCATGACTTTTTGTTATTTTATGAATTTATTATGGAAAAGTGACCAAATCTGCTGGGTTAAAAATATACAGTGCCTATAGAAAGTCATCATACCCTTTTCAAATAGTCACTCTTTTTTGTCTTACAGCCTGAAATGAAAATACATTAAATAAGCTTTACACATGTTGCCTTACAACATTCAAGTGGAAAAACTGGCAAGAATTCTGAAAATGTATAAAAAAATTAAAACTAGAATAACAGGATTGGAAAAGTCATCAGTCCTCTGACTTAATACTTTGTGGAGGCACCTTTTGCTTTAACTACAGCCATCAGTCTGTTTGGATATGTCTCTACCGCACACCTAGATTGGACAATATTACATTACATTACAGCATTTAGCAGACGCTTTTATCCAAAGCGACTTACATATCATCATACTGTTGGCAGAGGCAGCGATGCAAGGTGCCAACCTGCTCAACTTGAGCAATTTGGGGTTAGGTGTCTTGCTCAAGGACACTATGACAGATTTTCCCCCCGGTAGGAGCTGCACTCAAACCTTCAACGTTGCTGTTGCTGGGTGGAAACTCTACCTCCTGAGCTACTCCCACCCCCAATATTTGCCCATTCTTCCTTGCAGAACTGTTCGAATGTATTCAAATTCCGTGGTAAGCGGCGATGTACTTCACTCTTCATGTCCATCCACAGATTTTCTATAAGATTTAGGTCAGGGCTCTGACTATGCCACTCAAGGATATTCACATTCCTGTCCTTTAGCCACTGGGTTTTTTTTTGGCGATATTTTTCTTAATTTTTCTTTCAAATTACTACAATATTAATCATAGCAAACCGAGTCACAAACGTCTCCTCTATGGTGAATAAACTGAGAGAAGTCTCGAGGACATAGGCGCATGACAATAACAAAGTTCAAGTTCATTTATTTATATAGCCCATAGATAAAACATCCCCTCACCATGGCTAGAGAGTGTGTAAAAATTGCCACATCTAACTACACTAGGACGATACTAGAGCAAAACCTCAATAGAGGAAAAAAGCTCTACAATCTACAATCTAACACAAGCCAATAATAAACATGCACGCACAATGTTGTCTAGCTTAAATATGCTCTTTTACACCATTGTAAATAATTCCAAAATCAATCCCAGGGTTTAAGCCTAAATGTCCTCCTTGGTTAGCCCATCAGCGGCCAGTTGATCAGTCCACATTATCAATGGAGTTGAGATGAGTTAGCGTCTGGTGGTGCCGCTCTTCTCCTGCTTGCATGTATCCCCTGTGTTTGGCTTTTGACTTTGACAGCGGTGCTGGTCACCCACAGGACTTGTGTTGGCGGTCCGCTGCGTGACTCTCCCTCTGTCGACTTAAAGTAGTGTGTGGAATGCTAGGCTGGAGAGGGAAGGGAATCTACAACCTGTTGAGATATACTTAGACACGAAAGAGAACAAATGTTGAACCTAAGTCTGCTGCATTTCCTGCAATTGCGTTAAATCCACAGGAAGCATGTCTTTCATCATAGTACCTCGAGGAAAAGGTTGTCCCATTAGGTATTCATGTGGAGACAATCCAGTAGTGGTATTCGGCATTGCTCTAATTGATAACAAAACCAGTAGCAATGCATCAAGCCAATTCATTTGTCTCGATTGATGGAGTTTGAGTAGTTTATCCTTAATCGTTCAATTAGTCCGTTCCACTTGTCCTGAAGTCTAATCGTGGTACGGTATATGAAAAGACCATTTGATACCCAGTGCATTTGCCAATTGTTTGGTAACCCTTGAAGTGAACGGTGTTCCGTTGTCTGTATCTATTCTACACGGGATCCCAAATCTGAGAATCACGTGTTCCATTAAATATTGAACCACTGTTTGAGCATTTCCTTTTCATGTATGGAAGGCCTCTGTCTATTTGTAAAATCGATCCACAATCACTAGAAGATAAGCAAAACCTTTTACCTTCGGCATGTGTGTAAAATCAATTTGTAACTGTTGAAAAGGCCCTTCAGGTTTAGGCAAATGATCATGTTTACCTGGATTGGACTGTACATTACATATTGCACATACCAAACATTGCTGCACAAATTTCCTGGCATTTTCTTCTGATGCTATTGTAAAAAGCAATGTAGTAATATATTTGGTGATTACTTTGTAATTTACATGAGCTAGTCCATGAACATAAGCTATGAGTGGAGTGTAAGCTAACTTCGGTAATGCAATCCGGTAATCATTAGCTTTCCATAATCCATCCAAATCCTTACAACAGCCTTTCCTTTCCCATAATCTTATTTCTGTATCACCAGCTTGTGTCTGAAAAGAGATCATATCATCAATTGTAAAAGGTGGATCAGTCGATATATTAGGTAACGTGGTATTTAACCAAGGTGGAAATGAAGCATGCATTACCGCTTCTCTGGCATACTTATCGGCTAAGTTATTTCCTTGCACTAAAGGTGACTTAATCCTTAAATGCCCCATGCATTTCACCACCGCAATCCGAGATGGCAACATCATAGCCTTAAATAAGTCTTTGACTAAATTAGCATGTTGAATAGGTTTACCGGCAGTAGTAATAAAACCCTTATTTTCCCAGATTTTACTAAAATCATGTGTCACCGAATACCCATATTTCGAATCAGTATAGATTGTTGCTGCTTTATCTTTAGACAAAATGCATGCTCTTGTTAATGCTATTAGTACTGCGGCTTGTACTTACAATACCGGTACTCTATATGCTTCTAGACACTGTCCTTCGTCATTCACAACAGCATAACCAGCTAAAATATTCTTATCATCAGGACGAATGGCAGGACCATCACAATACAATAACATGTCACCATCTTCCAACTGTGTTTGCTGTAAGTCTGTACGGACACTAGAAGATGAATTAATTAATTCCATACAGTCATGTGATACATCCCCATGTTCAGTTTCTCCATGCAATAAAGCTTGTAACGGTAACGCTGGATTGATGTGCGCAGCATTGGAAATAGTCCGATTTTGAGTACCTGTTAAGATATGCTCATAATTGCTTCGTCTTTGACTAGTCATATGCTGAGTGGTGATATTAAGCAAAATTATATTTACCGCATGTGAGGTATGCAAAGTGAGTGGATGAGCTAAAACTACAGTTTGTGATTTTTCTACCATGATAGCAGCAGCAGCTACGGCTCGCAAACAGGGAACCATTCCTTGCACAATTAATTGTAACATTTTAGAATAATATGCGACCAGCCTTGGTCTGTCTCCATGCGTCTGGGCTAGTACAGCGGAGGCAACGACACCATCTTCTGTGACGTATAGATGGAAGGGCAGCTTGTAGTCCGGTAGGCCCAAAGCTGGAGCAGTGCAGAGCAGATAATTTGTGACTGAAGACTTGCTTCCTCTCATCAGTCCAGTGTACCTGTTCAGGAGCATCTATAGTGGTTACTTTTCTCAACACTGAGTCGTATGAGGCAATAGTTCACCAGACCCAGAAATGACAACATCTCAGTCTTTGTCTGTGGTTTCTTAATTTCCCGAATCGCCTTCACTTGTTCAACAGACAAATATCGGCAGCCATCTTTCAACACATACCCCAAGTAATTCACCGCTGGTTGGCAGGACTGCAGTTTGGCGAGCGATGCTCTGTGTCCGCCCCACGGCGCGTCTGGAAGTGATTGCGGGGTCCTGACCGAGGCCGTTCTGCAGGCACAAAGGGACACAATCATTGCCATCAATGCTATATCCGAGCAACTTCGACAAATGACCGTAGTCATGTGTGATATCTCTAATGCATTAAAAGATCTCGTTAAAAAATACCTTAATTGTTGTTCCTTTACAAACGCTGCATGACTTGGTTACGAAGCCGTGCTCCCTGTTGGAAACCTACGTGTCGGGGAGGGGGCTGTGGGTCAGGGTCCTCGAACCTGGGGGGAGGCATGCCAGGAGGGAGAGGAATGCCAGCCCTGAGTGCCACGTTGTGCAGAACGCCGCACGCCAATATGATTTTACACACCTTCCTAGGGTGGTACAGCAGTCTGCCTCCTGATGCATCCAAGCACCGCCATCGGCCTTTAAGCAGGCCAATGGCACGCTC
>OMOT01080907.1:0-10767 GCA_900312575.1 Acanthochaenus luetkenii
ACGCTACTTGATTTCGCGGTGGCTGTTGACATTATGTGAGCTCTGATGTCCGCCGTACACTTTATTATGATTGTCCATTCGTGAAACAAGTTCTCTTTCAGGTCGTTTTTCTAACCCCGTGCGTTCATGATCGTGTAACCACTCCCACTCGTAGCTGGTGGAAAATTACCAGCTTACAAGCAACAGGCAAACGATTGGTAATTGTGGTTTATCGTGGCCATTTAACGCAACCTTGTACCCGAACGAAACACATTGTTTCACCCGGAAATATGACGTTATAAAGTCGCAGAACACACAAACTGACCTATGTGGATATAATGCATAAAACGCAACTTCTGTACACGTACATACAATACTATTATAAAGCAGTAACACAAATGACGGCAGTACACGTATTCACTCTGAAAATCGCAACAAAGTAGTAGTGCCTAGTCTATTTGCCATTCTGATAAGTCATCGAGAAGTCTATTCTGCATGGGAGTCTGCCCTCTTTTTCTCCACGGGCGGAGTAGTCGCGTGGGCGCTTGAGCGAATTGAAATAAACTGACAGTTGAATCACTCAATAGGACAGGAACTCGGAAGTCTCCAGCAACGACGCAGCCAATCGCAGGGTGATGTGGGCGTAAACCCAGTCCAAACTTTCCGCGGCGCCATCGGCTGAAAACTAAACCGAGATGGAATCTCCCAGTCTGAACCGGTTTCAACCGGTTACGAGTTAGTTGCTTGAGAGAGGAGAGGAGACGCAGGCACACCATCTCCATACCGCCCCGCTGCAAAATTATTGAAGTAACTAATTAATTAGTGAATCAAGGTTTATTTTGTTTCGTAAAATGTATCGGAGTGACATATTCCTGAGCTTGTATTGATTGTTGTTTTGGACTCCACCGCAGTGGTTCTTATCAGCCAGGCATCACTCATTTCTGGAATTGGAGATAGTCAACGCTGCAGAGATAGGAAATATTTGTCCATTCTGTGATACAGAATTACTAACTATATCTTATAGCTTTGGCAAACGCCACTTCTCAGTCAGAGCCTTGGACTGTAGGTAGGTAACGTTAAGTGGGTTGCAGTGCCAACCAACCATGCTATAAATACTTGGGTTTACCTTTGTACGGGGTTAAAAGTATTTTAGTTTGGCTGTGTAATATGTATAGTCTTTAATAGTGCTTCTGGAAATATAATATATATAATTAGAATGCTGCAAAGGATCGCATCAGTGGCGTAAGTTAAGTGAATAGCTACTGATAGCTTGCTAGCTATAGCATTTAGCTCATCGGTAACATTTGTTGCTCTTTTAAGGATGAGCTAACGTTAATTATTAAGAGAAGGTGCTGTTAACTTGATGCATAACTCGTCGATGTTGCCGTTTCTAAGTGTGGCATTGCAGATTAATAAGAAATCCAACGGTGTTTGATGAAACCCGTGCCTCTCCCATCACGGCAACATCACTCGTGTGCGTGATGGGAGCGGATGTTGATGTTGCTAGGTACTTAGCACTAGCCAACGTTAACTTTCTGTGCAGAGTATCATGCGTCCGTGGAGTAGAATCCGGACAAATTAAGATTGCGAGGAGACGTCATGTCCGTAGCCAGTTGTATGAGGGACTGAAATATAAGGCGACAACTCTGGCATTATTTTGTTATTATATATTGTTAAAACTGATCCATCGCGTCCTTGGTGGGAGTGGTTAGAGCGTTTCCTGGTTGTCAAGGTGATGGTCCTAACCGGCAAGGAAGGGCCGATTGTTAACTGGTTATGCGACGGGGTTTATCATTTTAGCTAGCATGTGAAGGGGGGAAAGCTATTGCTGGCTTAAAGTCAACGTTAGTACGGTATATGTGACGTGTGCATGATGTTTACATTACTACGTCACCAAATGTCTACACCGTTATACCCATTAATTGTTTCAGTTTGCACAACCACCATTACCAGCCCACTTGTGGTCAGCATCGAGGAGTAAGCTCTAGTCACTAGCAGATGTAAACAACGTGACGTCGCATAGTATATTTGGCACGTGGCTTGGATAACCTTATTATAATCGCGGATAGTTTTCTCTGTAAATTTGAAACTACTATACTATACCTACACAGTACATTGTTAAGAAGGTCGTTTAAACAAGGGGGAAGGTGGCATTGCACTTGGCTTCGTTGATGATGTATTTACTTTTGCCCAATTCAGATTTTACTTTACTTAGTTTTGGTCAATATGGCATGGTATAGGTGTGAGGCTTCACCATCAACAATAAAATGAAAGTTTAGCTGAGATTTGTGCGCATTTTTACAGTGGAAGTATAGTGATTCCAACCACAGGGGTGAGATAATTCTGTCAAGTCTCAAGAGAATTAATTGCAAATTTGCATGCATCCCAGGTTGAAATCCTGACTCCAGATGCAGACCAGAACACTATCAGCCATTTGCTGCCATATTGCGCAATATAGCTCAGCATAACAGAACTACTGACTCACCTTTTACGCTTTTTTAACAGTGTTAGGCTTGTGACAATAGAGCATAACTAATTAGAATGACTGAGCATTGGTGGGGTAGGGAATGTTTGTAACATGGTCAGCTGTTTGGAATTGTTTCTTAACACACAGTTCACGTGACTTTGCCTGTTGAATGTGTTTTGTGCTCTCACAACCCCCCTTCCTCCCCTGTCCTTGCAGAGCTCTATGCCAGCAATTATGACAATGCTAGCAGACCATGCAGCACAGCAGCTGCTGGACTTCAACCAGAAACTGGATATCAACCTGCTGGATAATGTGGTGAACTGTCTATACCATGGGGTGGGACCACAGGTAAGTAGTGAAGTAGATACAATTAAAATGTTTTATAAGCTCTGTGATATAAGGTATGTTTTTTGATCTGAGTTTTATGTCATAAGATTATAACATTAGTTCCCTGTGAAGCAAATGTAAAAATATACATCCTTTCAACCAATATCTGTGTCAGGTAGGGCTGCAGCTATTTATTATTTTAGTAATCGAGTATTCTTCCATCGATTTAATCGAGTAATCGGATAAGAAATATTTTTGCTTTATTGAAGAGCAATAGTAAATATACAAGAGAAAATAAGACGGGTCTCTTAAAATGAACTACGGTAATTGATTTCCTTTTTAGAAAAATCGACATTTGTATTGCTTAAATTGCATACAATATGATCTGTCAAAACTAAACCCATTTAGTGCATTAAGTACCATATTACATTCATGGTTTCAAATAAAACATTTTCTGGAATGCAAAAACACATAAATAAATACAAATATTAATTTCTAATTACGTACAAAAAGGTATACATACAACCTAACACGACATCGATTAAAATAATAATAATACATAAACATTGCCTTTTAAGTTGTGCAACTTAACTTTCAGAACTACAAGTTTCAACCTAACTACAGCTCAGGCATAACGTAAGCCTTTACAGTCGTCTTGGAAGGCTTCATGGCTTTGTGACATTTGTAGGAGGCAAAAAACGAGTGGAAAGGAAGGTTGGAACAAGTGTCCACGCATACAGTTTCATCATAAGTTTTTCTTCTGAGTGCTTTTACGAAGCCAACATGTAATGAATGTTATTCATGAGAACACACCACTTCAAATGTCTCTACAGCCGGCGCTGCAGCGCATAGATTTCTCTCACAACATACTTTTAACTAAAATCCATTGCCTGTTGACAACAAGACACAAGTTTCTTCAAAAAAACAGAATTTATTAGTTATATTACATCAATCGGTATATTTCAAAGCAATATGGCAGAAATTGAACGTATCAATCAATTCTGTAGGGCTGAAACAAATAGTGAAAACTGTTACACAGTAATTCTCACATCATCTACTATTGTACCATTAAGTAATGTATTCAAACTCATGCTTCACTTTGTTCGTTTTTTCTTTTCATTTATTAACTTGTTGATATCGTAATTTATAGACTCATCATCTTACCAGCATTAATGGCCTCATAGTGTCCTATAACAGTGGCATGTTTCAGCTCTTCAGCTGCTACAAACACATTGTTTGTCTGTCTGTCCATCCTTAACAAACCGGACATATGTCCCCTCCGGATCTCTGACGCTGATGTCCGTTGCAGCTTCAGCCAGGACGCTAATGAACCTGGCTGCCTTTACGTCGCTGTAGTTCCAAGATGTCATTATAAATGACATCAATGAATCTGGAACAATATTAACACACAAAGTTCATGTAACGATACTGCATACTCAGCCATATTATTTACCACCCCCTCCCCAGAGACACCAGACTTGTGTTAGCTAGCTAACTGTTAGCTAGCCGTGGGGAGGGAGTAGCTAACTGTTAGCCAGCTAACGTTAACATTACTAAGTAGATTAAAGGCATTCAGCAAGCTTGTCGGACTACTTCCCCCCGACGTCCACTCCATTTATCTCTTCAGATCCAGCAGTGCCGGGTATCGGGTAAAAGGCTGCTCAGTCTTTGCGACATGATAAGCTGTGCACATTTTTTGTTTCAGTTTGAAATTATCCCAAACTTTGGACACTTTTGTCGTTTTCTCTGGCCTGTCTCTTTTCGCCCCTCGCTATTTTATCTTTCTTCCCCCATTTAGCAATTTGTGCGACCAAATCACGTCTTCTTCATGTGTCCACAGCGTAAGCGCGTTGTACAACAGTAATCATCATCCGTCCGAAACAGTGCCCTGTATATAGTTCCATGGATTAAACAAAGCTTCGACACAAAGAATTTGCATCGATTATTTTTAGTACTCGATTTTCTCGATAAATCGTTTCAGCCCTAGTGTCAGGCATTTTTTTCTAAATGCTTCAAGTCTACTTTTATCCAACACCTGACTTAAAACAGGTTGTTTGTATGTGCTTCTTCTCCTGTTCTACCTGTGAAACAAATCTCTCACAGAACAGTTTTTTTTTTTTTTGGTTAGTGATTGACAGCAATACAGGCAAAAACAGACTGACTTTCTCCTTTCTGCAATTCTCTTCATGGGCTCTTCAGGGGTATGCATTTTGTGTTGTATACCTTAAAATGTAATGCCGCTCATTTCTGCATTACAGCAAAGAATGGCACAAGAGGTGCTGACACACTTGAAAGAGCACCCGGATGCCTGGACGAGAGTGGACACCATACTGGAGTTCTCCCAGAATATGAACACCAAAGTAAGCTAGCTCCAGTTCAGATAACATTGGTGGAAAGACGCATCTCTGCTTTGAGGAAGAGCTGTATGCTATCACGAACACTAGGTCATGGTATGGTTTGCTGAAACATAACTTAATGATGTTTTTATCACCTAACAGTACTGTGACTTCATACACATTGCAAGTGCACGTGGCAAATTGAACACCTAGTCCTTGGATAAAAGCGTCCGCTAAATGTCGCAATGTAATGTAGTCCTGGCAATGTTAGTGCCATGCTCTACCCCATGTGCTACGCAGGACCTCTTTCCTTTTGATAGTATACATTCTGTTGGATGTGAACCTACCAGAGGGACAGTGGACTTTGCCTGTTAACTCCTGGTGGTGTTGATGTAATCTAAATTCCAAATAGGCCTATTAAGGTGCCATCCTGTTGGGTCTGGATGAGAATGTGTTCCTTCAATTTCACCCATCTCTCTTAAACCTACCAATCCCATCAGTTAAATTGAACTTGGGGCCAGTTTTGAGTTTTAAAATGGAGTCAAAATAACAATGTAGGCCTTCATTCTCCTGCTCCTTTCATTTGTTATTTGATAAGTCATCCATTTAGGGTCCTGTCCCCGATGTCTGCAGTTAAATGTTCATGATGCCCCTCCCCTGCACTGATACAGCTGATAAAGCAAACTGCCCGTGAATAGTGAACCCAGTGATTCAGTCTGCAATAGTAGTCAGGGATTCTCACAACTGTATTACCTAAGCAAAAAAGAAAATTAATTGGCTATATTATTTAAGATGATTGAGCCTCACCCTATTTCTTAGTATAATGTACCATCATTGAAAGTGTCACTGTATGTACTTCAGTATGAAATAATGAAAGTGCAGTGCATCTAAGACTTCCTCAAAGCGATGGTGACATTTGCCTTTTTCTTTTTTGCTTGCCTGTAAGATTGCTCTTAACACTGACATTCATTACTAATGTCTGAGTTGATCTATCAACAGTGTTTGTTGTAGTTTCAAATTTATAATTTGCCAAAAAATGAGGGCATTAGTGGAAAAGAGGAAACAAAAGGTAAACGCCTCTTCAATTCTGCATTCACCTTGTTTCATTTGTTGAAAAAGTGCATAATTTAAAAGCACTTTGAGAACATTTGGCTTTTTTCTTAATCATTAAAGTAATTATAATATGTGAAGAAATGTAATGAATTCAAGCTGTGACTATTTGATATTAATCATAATGTTCCATTATGTTTATGGCTTGTAATAGGAAGAAAAGGGGTGTGTCATCCTGTGCATCTTGACACAGCTAGGCTTTGACGGCAGGCCTCCACAAGGTCTACCCTTTTTAAATTCCCTTTGACTGAATTCTGTTCATCCGTTTCTATTGCATCTGTTTCATTGGACAGAGGGAGGGTGCAGGCTGCAGTCAGGAGGATCCATTGTAGAGAGACCATCTATTCATGACTTTTATTTCACCTGTAGGGATCATGGCTCTGCCCCCTCTCCTTTTTATAGTGCACCTTCCTCCCCATTTCTCCTCTATTCTCCATTCCCCTCAAAACCTCAGTCAGGACCTTTTAATGATGTGCTTTTGGCAGCTAAGATAAGTTGCAACGCATTTGGCGATGTTCCTGCTGATAGCTTCTCTTTTGACATCTTGTGGTGTTTTTGTGCACTGTGGCAATTAAAGGTGAAACAAAAACATTCCAGAAGTGTATACCGTTCTGCAAGTGACACCTGTTATTGGTGTGCAGTCAAGTGTGCCAGTTTGGGGATTTCACCTTTAATCATCCCAGCATCCTTTGTCTGTAGCACATTATTGATCCTCCCAGCTTTAATAACATACTCTAATGCATCTCATTCATTGTTTTTCAAAACCATTGTACTCTTGAATCGATGATCCCTACAGCTGGAACGCAGTCAGTTGAAGTAACAGTACATCAATAAGTCAAAGTGTTTTATTTATCAACTTCTATCTACCTTTTAAAAACAACAACAACAACATTTCTTTGTATTCATGCTTGACTATAGAGCACCCAGGAATTAATATAGGGCATAACCTGTGGTTGGTCTTGCTGTTCCTTATGAGACACACCAGTTAAAGGAGACATAAGGACATGGATCTAATGTAGGCCCACCCTGTGTTGGGCTTGATTTTGATTGAACCATAATCTGTGTTTGAGTGTCAGGAAAATTGAGTCTGATAGTTTCTCTAGACTTGGTAAAGGAACATTTAATATAGACCCTGTTATATCTTCTAGACTGTTAGACTTAATTTCTCTGCTGTCTTTTGCTTTCTGGTGTGATGCTGGTAATAACAGCAGGACTTCTGCAATGTTCCATCTTATTACTTGTAGAGATTAAAAAAGGAACTAAAAGTGAATGTTCTGCATACTACAAAATCTGCATGAAAGATGTGGTTCAGTCCAGTCCAATTTAGTCTTGAAAGATATTACAGGCTGGTCCAGTTTATAGTCAAACTGCTTTGGTTTGTATTAAAAAGACACAATGCTTGTTATTCAGTTGTCACACCAGCCTGTTCCTAACGCTACTCTGTCCTTGCATGTTACAGTACTACGCTCTTCAGATTCTGGAAACGGTTATCAAAACAAGATGGAAGATTCTTCCCAGGAATCAATGTGAAGGTACATTTTTCGTTATGGCATATTTGCACTCGATACCGATCACAAGATGCTTACTACTTGTGGCCCCTCCTTGTAACCTTGTTGTGATGTGTGGTTGCCAAGTTGAGCAGTATTCCCCCACTAAGCATGCTGGTTTGTTTTCTGCTCTGCTGGCTCCCACTGGCCGCTGCAGAATCTGCACCGTAGCAGTTTTCTAAGAGAGGAAACACAGAAACATGCCAACACTTAGGGCTGTTCGATATGACGATATATACCGGCGATAGAAACATTTCTATCGTAGATATTTTCCTCTATCGCCATTGCAACAAAAAAACCAGCAGAACTGCTTTACAGCTGTATTTTACGTAATTCCCGACCCTGCTTTACGTTCTCTACACGTGGACTGAAATAACAAACACACGGAGCAGCATGACACAGAATGAAACTCTTGTGCATTTTGTTAAACAACCATTTTCAGTTGCGCTAATTATTCCATTGATTTCATTGATTTAAAACCAGAAAAACATTTAATGGGATGGATCATCAGCTCTTATCACAAGCATGGCTCTGTATTTAATCTGGTCCGTTTAGCCTCCATCATTTTACAGTAACCATCTGCTGATGATGCGGCTAAATTGGGAAAGGTCCACTAGGGATGGGCAAATCGAAACTGGTATCGATACTCACATGCTACTCATTTGGTATTGATGCCCTTTGAAAAGTATCAATTGCAAAGTTATTTTTAATCCAAAATGTTGCACTACGAGGTGGAAAAACTCCCCAGTTCCCAGGAGTCTTACAATCTCCAAGAAGTGAGACAGCAGTCATGAAGGTTTTACAAGACTCTTTTTCAACATGTTCCAAAAAAACAAACTGATTTCCTGCGATCAAAGGCAATTCCGAGCCTTTTTCAATTTCTGATTGTTGGTTTAATTTCACTTATTAATTAATATATGGTTGTTTGTCTCTTTTGGTCGTTTCTCTTCTGATACACTGCTGTAGTGTGTTGGTCATGTTAAATAAAAAGTACATTAATGTAACTGCTTTGGGGTCGATTCGTAATGCAAATACTAATATTGTAATAATGCACCAGGTTAGATGGTTCCTTGTACAATTTACTGCTTTAGTTCTCTGAGAATCTCTTTCATATCCAAGCAAAATTTAAATGTATTGTAACTGAAATATCCCTAACCGAATCGATAGAGGCGTGTGGTTATTTTGTACGAATTGACAAATTCTTCATAAAATTTACAGAAAACATACTATATCGTTATATATATCATTATCGCGATGTGAAATTACCCATATTGTGATAGAATATTTTGTCCATATCGCACAGCCCTACCAACACTGATTGCAAAACTTTGTGAATGGCATCTTTGGGGAAGTAGAGGAACACTGATTTAAGTTGTTGTCTCTGTGCTCTCACTTTTCTTTAAAATGTCATGTCAAGCTTCTGTTTGGAAAAATTGTGGATTATCATGAACCGTGTGCAAAGTACATTCCAATTTTTAAAGATAAGATAATGTGGGTAGTGGTAGACAGGTTACTCACTGCATACAATATATCCCAATTTTCTATGGCTATGACAAAAAATTAAGGTTTTACGATATTTAAATCCTCTGTTATTTTGTTGCCTTTTTGCCAATTCAAATTTGTTGCCACCTACTGTTTAAGAACTTCTCTGCAGTTTTTAACAAGAAGAGAATCTTAAAAACAGTGGGACAAGGTTTACAATTTTTAACTCAAGTTTTTGAACATTGTCTTAAAGATTTTTGTTTGGGCAATAAACCAATCATTCGGAAGTAAAATGTGTCTTTTTTGTAAAGCAGTTGATCATATACCCCTATCCATTTATTTTTTTAAAGAATTTTGCTAAAATTGACCCAAGACTTCCCCACTTTTGACCATAGATGCCTGACTTTTGTTCAAGTGGCAAACCCAGTGCAGGGCGACTGGCAAGTATGTCTTCCCCCCTTGTGTCAGAGTATTGCCTTGTTTCCGGCTCAGCCCACTACACCCCACCACATAATATGCTCAGAAAAAATAGGAGGGAGCTGAAAACACAGTTTTCAAGGTGCTCTGCTCACATTGAGGAGCTTGACTTTGTCTTTGAAAACATTTGGGGAAATGTAACTTCCACTGAATTATTTGAAGTCCTTCAGTTGTTTGCCCCATAGAAATTAGATTACAGTAGATTAGATGCATTTTATTGATCCCCTAGGGGAAATTCAGGTCTTACAGCAGCAATTGGCAACACAATGCCATAATGGGGAAGGCAATAGGAAAAGAAATAAGACACACGTAATAGCAGGTCACAATAACAATAGTGGGCACTTATAAATAAAGCATAATACAAATGTACAACTGTATCACTAAATTGAGTCCTGTGTGGGATAGTTGAGTCCCATGATATAGTCTAGAGATGTGTAATCTCCATGTGCAACATAGTGCAGGGTAAATTCAGTGGCAGTTGCAATTAGGGTTGCAAATTCTAGGTAATTTCCTTGATCGATTGTCGCCAAAGTTAATGAACGATCGATCAATCGATAACGATACAGCTAAAATTTCTTATTAATATTGCTTATTAGAAAATACAAAATGCATATTTTCTTCTCAATCAAAGCTTTATTGAAACATTAGATAAATACACCTGTTTCATGGCATAACACAAACATAATTATGAACGCTGTTTTGTTTAAGTATGATATTTTAATAAGGCTCACTCACTCTTCCGAGGCGAATCAGTGACTAACACGTTCGTCTATGACTCATAACGTTACAAAAAATAAGATGAGCCTTAATTAGAAAGTTACATTTGCTAAATGATTATGAAATAGATAAATAACGTTTTTGAAAACAAAGCTATAATAAATTCCCTCTTGAAATGAGAAAGCTGCGACAAACTACGACAGCTCAGGCCTCAGTTTCAAACTTAAACTACATAAGTGCAGTAACTATCCAAGCCTGTTGATTTATTTAAGAATACAATCATATTTACATGATCAGGGTGAGTCGTGTCGGTTTACAGTGAGTC
>OMOT01080912.1:0-13414 GCA_900312575.1 Acanthochaenus luetkenii
CATAGTTCTACCCACACATTCAGGGCAAAATCTTTCCCAGATTTGCTGCCCCTGAAAACATTGAGTCTAAACCCAAAAATTCCCTATAAAAGACATAGGTCCTGATAGATATATAATGTACCATATGTAAAATAAAATACCCACATAGCCTGTCACACCTGTCAATGTCAGACAAAAGAATCATCGCAGCAAATGAGAATGTGCAAGATTTAGGTCTAGGCAGGGATGTAGCGGAGGGTAAAGCCACTCTAACTCAATTTTATTTATTAACCTATTTATTAGCAGAATATAATAAAAAATGTTGACTGACATAGATCTTTATACTAAATTCCTAGTATACATCATAGCAAGTAGTATCAAACTAATGCAAGCATTATGTAGATACAGCATTTTAAGGAAACAAAAAGCATTAATTAATGCTTTTCTGAAAATATAATGTATATATTATATTTGGTAGATGATTGCCCTATGGTATTTATTGAGTGGAGGTCATTGTACCCACCTTTTTATTTACCACTATATCATTGGGTTTAGGTTTAGTTTAGTGTGTTTGCACTATACATATAGTATACACATTATGAAACTGTATACAAAGTATACAAAATGTAATACATATTGTGTGCATGAGGCAAAGAAACCCTTTGCGGCTCATATAAACATCCCACCCCAAAAGAAAAGAAAACAAATCACAATGAGAAACAAATTGGGTAACAGAATGCAAATGTGATCAAAAACTCAACAAGGAAGGAAAGCTACAGCTTACTGTCAACTAGCTGTAGGAATTGGCAAATATATCACAATGCAATTCAGTTTCAATTCATGGGATTTCACATCTCAATTTGATTGTGTTTCCCACAGGATAGTGTTTCGATAGGTAGTTGAATTTGTTTTCCATCATTTGAAAGCAAAAAACTGCAAAACACCTCTAAGAGCATATAACATACTTGTGTCTTTGTCGCTATTGTACCTTGATGAACTGAGACAGATCATCAGTCAAATCATTTATACGGTCCCCAAAAATACTTTCCACAAGATCATCACCTGATTTCACCTCGGGTTCAAGGAATTCAGCTTTGACATAGCAAGAGAGACAAGCAAGCCTGGAAAGAAATAGATGAGGAAAAGGTCAAAGGTCGATTTTAAGAGCTCCATTTGCAGACTGTTTCATCTGACAAGCATGTAAGTAGATTCCAGTGAAAGATGAGAAGTTTATCTTTGCAATGACAGAACCACTATTTTTAGATTAACTGAATCGTCCCCCACACCTTACTGTAGTGTCAAGCCAAAAGCTGTTTTGGCTTGACACTACAAATATGGCCCAAAATGTTTTCATGTTCCAGACCCCTAAATAAACCCACATTAGACCACAGACCCCCATTTGAACAGATTTAGTCCCAGTAGTCATTGTACACATTCTCTAATTGGGATAGAACCACTCAAATAAAACATGTGAATTTAAAGCTAGCACTAACCAATTCACAAAAAAAGATAAGTGGCATTTGTCTGGGACTTTATTTTAGCAAAAAAGCAACAAAAGAAAGTCACAAGGAAATGGCATTTCGATGGTGCCTTACTTCAGTAATTCTAGGTATATCCTGTCGAAAGTGGATGTTGACACATAATGCAGGGAGGGACAATTCAAAGGTGGATGGGTTGGACCAGAACAAACACGGAAAGTGAAACGCTTTACACATAATCTTGACCTTCACAAATTCCACAATCTTCTAAATGAATAGCAAATTCAGCCACTGGGACACAACCACGGTGTGTTAGGAAAAGGAAAAAGTGTTTTCACTGCTGTACCATATGGCTACTCTGTCACTTTCAAAGTTGTGATGTTGCAGGTTTTATATGATGGGATGGGCAGAGGGGGGATTGTTCAATAATCTGTGATGGTATAATTGGTACGCCGAAAGTAAAAGTAATGTGATTTTGATATAAAAATGAGAGAATATATAAAAAAACACAAATCACAAGTGACATCAGTAAACTGCCACAGCCTCAGTTTGCATGTGCTGTTTTATACAAAGGAAACCAAAGGGACAAGAGAGATAAAATATCTAATGTTAGTGAGTCCAGCTTTCTCTGGGCAGAGCGTGGCTCACTGCTGTTTAGGAGACACTTATTTTTACTCTTAAGTTTTGATTAATCACTTCCTGTGAGGTGAATATTTCAAACCAGTGACCATACTGATGCCAGTATTTAATTTGGGAAACAGGGTGGATGTACAATTAGTGGGGATGTGATGCTCCTCTCTGTTGCAGCCCCACTTTGTGATTTAGGCTGATAAGACAGGTGTATTTTTGCATACACATCTTGCTTAGTACAGCTTTCACTGTGAAAATCAATCCACCAGACAAAATTCTGTCTAAATTAGTTCTTTTGCACATGGTCTGCCAGACAAAAGCATAAGGGCGAACACACCCTGCACAGAGAGTGCAAAAAATTGAGTTTGCCTGCTACATTTTCACACGTATACAGACACACACAGCATGCACAAAATGTACACACACAAACACACAAACACACACACACACACACACACACACACAGACAGGAGGAGCACGGCTATAAATAAAGTCAGCTCATGGAGCCAAGGAGCACTGGCATATGATTGTGGGGAGCGTGCACATGAGAAAGGTTACAACCAGCCAGTGGCCCATTTGTCTTGTTTGGATACAAACTACTTGATTCCCCAAATGAGTGGTGAGGAATCCCGTGACATCAGTACTTAATCACAGCCTGTTCACCATTATAAATCAGTTGAACTACTGACACCTGAACTTTATTCTGTGCACACTGTAAAGGCCACAGGCACAGGCTCAAGCTATTAGCAGGAGGCTGATCCATTGTGTGTGCATTCAGGTCAGAAAGCAGGGCATTGGATACACGCTGCATGCATCATCTGAGTAGTTGTGAGTGCAGAAACAATAATACAACAAGAAGAAAAACACTGAAAATAATATCATCATAGACTTTTTTTCTGCTTCTTTTCATTCAAGAAGATGAAAAAATTAAACGATGCTGAAACACGCGGAAATGAGTTGTAAGAATAAGAACAGTTGATAATCTGCCGCCTGGGCTATATGTGTATTGCTGCTGTCGGGTAAAAACCTAGTATCTCCAAAATGTCAGGGGGCATGATGTAGTATTTCAAACATGCTTAAGATAAGACAACTGATGAAACTGGTTCAAAAACAGCATAACATCACTGTCAAGTGAAAACCTCATTTCCAAATGGTCAACTTTTCAGGGGCTTAGAAAAACAATTTTTTTTTTACTTGACCACCACACATTTCTGAGTTTAAAAAAATCGGTTGTAGAATTTTCTCAATCACAAGAGAGCTATGTAATCCTTCAAATGGTAGTCCTAGAGATCCTTAACTATACTGTAAATATTTGTAAATTTTAATCTCCATCTTTGGTGCAATTACGCTCTGGGCGTTGAGGGGCTGTCATGGATGACATGTCTTTTCAACATTGCGTGGAAGTCTGGTACAGTGCCAAAGGAGTGGCAGACTGGGGTGGTGGTTCCTCTGTTCAAAAAGGTGGACCAAAGGGTGTGTGCCAATTACAGAGGCATTACATTACTCCCGGGGAAAGTGTACTCCAAGGTGCTGGAAAGGAGGGTCCGACCGATAGTCGAACCTCAGATTGAAGAAGAACAATGTGGATTCCGTCTGGCCGTGGAACAATGGACCAGCTGTTTACTCTTGCAAGGATCCTGGAGGGGACCTGGGAGTATGCCTATACAGTCTACACACTACATGTGTTTTGTGGATCTGGAGAAGGCTTACGACCAGGTTTCCTGGGAGATTTTGTGGGAGGTGCTGCGGGAGTTTGGGGTGAGGGGGTCACTACTTAGGGCCATCCAATCTCTGTACGCCCAAAGCGAGAGCTGTGTCCGGGCTCTCTGCAGTAAGTCGGACTCGTTCCCAGTGGGGGTTGGCCTCTGCCAGGGCTGCGACTTGTCACCAATCCTGTTTGCGATATTCATGGACAGGATCTTGTGGTGTAGTCATGGAGCGGAGGGGTTGCAGTTCGGTGGGCTACAGATTGCATCGCTGCTTTTCGCAGATGATGTGGTCCTGATGGCATCATCGATCTGTGACCTTCAGCACTCACTGGATCGGTTCACAGCCGAGTGTGAAGCAGCTGGGATGAGGGTCAGCACCTCTAAATCTGTGGCCATGGTTCTCAGCAGGAAACCGGTGGATTGCCTACTCCGAGTAGGGAATGAGTCCTTACCCCAAGTGAAGGAGTATCTCAGGGTCTTGTTCGTGAGTGAGGGGACAATGGAGTATGAGATGGGCCGGAGAATCAGAGCAGCGGGAGCGGTATTGCGCTCGCTTTACCACACTGTTGTGATGAAAAGAGAACTGAGCCAGAAGGAAAAGCTCTCGATCTACCGGTCAATCTTTGTCCCTAGTCTCACCTATGGCCATGAAGGTTCAGGACCAAAAGAACGAGATCGTGCATACAAGCGGACAAAATGGGTTTTCTCAGGAGGGTGGCTGACATCTCCCTTAGGGATAAGTTCAGTCAACTGTGAGAGACTCTGAGTAGAGCCGCTGCTCCTTTGCGTTGAAAGGAGCCAGTTGAGGTGGTTCGGGCATCTTGTAAGGATGCCACTTGGTTCCTCCCTAGGGAGGTTTTCCAGGCACGCCCAGCTGGGAGGAGACCACGGGGCAGACCGAGGACTAGGTAGAGGGATTATATCTCCACGCTGGCCTGGGAACGCCTTGAGATCCCCCAGTCAGACCTGCTGCAGGAGCTGCTACTCCCGCAACCAGACTTCGGATAAGAGGTTGAAGATGGATGGATGGATCTTTGGTGTTCAGCGCTCATTGCTGTTGTGTTTCTGCACTGCACTTCTCAGAGATCCCTTGTCTATCAAACAGTGTGTCCATTACTGTGACGTGTTTTTCCTTGGATTTTCTGTTGATTACGTTTGAGTTTCTGTAGGTGGCACTCTTTTATTTGTCTGTTCAGCCATGGTGGCTATCGCTGCTCATGCCAACTGCCCAGTTATTCTTGTATTCATTCCAAACAAACTGGAAACTTTCTGTGCGCCAGATATTTTTCCCAGGAAAGATCTACCAGGCACCAGGGTGTTTAGAACAGCACATGTAAAATCTTTCATGAACTGGATATAGGTTGAATCACTATTGTGTTATATAGAGTTGCAAAGGCATTTCTTTCTTAGATGTCTTAAGATTTTTGATATGTCAACCAAAACTCTAGAGAACTTATATCAGTGCACCATCGAAAGCATTCTCACTGGTGGTTTGATAACATAAATGAAGAAGATCTGACACGGCTTAACATAGTTATTAGACAGGCTTCCAGAATAATAGGTATCGCTCTACCACAGCTGTCAGATATCTATATCATCCACTGTAGGAAGAGGGCACATGGCATCATTAAAGGCAACACTCATCCAGGCCATCATCTATTTACATTATTACCATCAGGGCAGCGTTACCGTAGTATAAAGGCACACACCGCTCCTTTTAAAGACAGCATCTATCCACAGGCACTAAGACTCATTAACAGCCAGAAGTGAATCTTACCTGCTCACCTAATGTGTAATGTTATACTTGTACTTTATGTGTACAGATAACTGCTATGCTGTTGCTGTACTTTTTCTTCTGATGCTGTAATTTCTGTATATTTAAGTGTGTATAAATGGAGTGTATAAGTAGGTATATATGGATTGTATGTGTAGATGTAGTATGTTTATATATACAGTACATATATATATACGTGTATGGATATGTATGTATATATATATATGTATATATATATACATGTGTGTATATGGAGTATACTGTATATGTGCTTCTGTGTATGCTTCTGTATATTATGATATATGTGTATAGAGAATATGTATATATATTTGTATAATTGTATAGATTGACATAGTAGCCAGAGTTTTTCATTGCACTGGAATTCACTGTTTGTATATGCATATGACAATAAACCACTTGAACTTGAAAATGTGCATTTATTATTGGGGTTTCACATGACAATAAAAATGTGGCACGTTTGTGTAGTCTGCATGAATTTAGGTGTGTGTGTGTGGGTGTGAGTGAGTGAGAGAGAGAGAGAGAGAGAGAGAGAGAATGTGTGTGAGAGAGAGAAAGATAGTGTGAGAGAGATAGTGAGAGTGATTGAGTGAAGGTGTCTGTGCTCATTTGATTGAACATGTGCATATTGCATGTGTGATTGTGTGTTAGTGTGTTTCTTTGTCTCATTTCTGCAGAGCATCACATCAAGTTTCTTGATGCATCAATGAAATGGTTACTGAGTGTTCGCTCTGCAGCAGCTTGTTCGGCTGAGTTGTAAAGCCTTGTCCCCAGCTCGTCCTGCCTTTATGTGGGCTAGACAATAGGCAGACCTCCCAGCAATGCAGTTGGGCCTGGCCCTCCATACAACAGCACTCACCAATACACTGTAAAAACACAATTTAGTGAAATTAACTCATTAACTTAATGGATATCGATGTGTTTGTCAATTTCAACTTACAATTACTAGTTACCAACTTCATAAATCATGACTTAAAAGAACATCTTATCAAGCATTCAAAAAACAGATCATATAACAGTCACACTGCATTCTATGCAAAACTGGAAATAGCATATTCCCCACGAATTACAACCTTGTGTGTTTGTGTGTTTGTGCGTTCCAGTGTTCCAGAAACATTGACACGCGCAATATTTAATTTGTCCAATGTAAAATCCTGTTCCACGTGCAACAGCTAATGTCATGTCAATTATATTTAGCAATGTTATCAATGTTATCTCAATGTTAACAAGTTAGCAACTGTAAGTTCAACTTTATATTTCAAATATATGTGATATATGTTTAACCGTTTTCCATACAGATGTTTTGTTAAATTTGGGGTCATGCAATGCTGAAAATCATACTCAGTTGTATTTTGAGGATTATAATTACATTACATTTAAAGGTAATCCTGTGTAGCATTTACAGTGCAGGTTATGCTGCCATATTGACGTGATGTCAGATAACTGCATCTCAGAAACCTCAGGTTTGAGAAATATTTCCTGAGATTCCTACTTTAAATTCTGACTTGATGGGCCATTCTGTTGCATTTCCCCCTGTAGCAAGTCTGAACTTTTTACTTTCCTACATTTCTGGAATGCACCATCAAATACAAAACAGCTAAGCTTATTAGCAAACTCTGAACTCGGATTGCATTTGAGTTAAGGGTTCCTAACCAGGTTCATCAATTAATAGACTAAATTTGCTAATTGAACTGCTTAAGTTCCCTCAGTGAGATTTACTTAATTAGAGGAACGAATGAGCTTTGACATAACTATTCATAACTATGACATAACTATTCACTACTATTGTATTGTAGTGCATTTTATATTGTCTATATCTGTCTGCTTTGTACTGTAAAGCACTTTGGTACAACTTCGGTTGTTTTTAAATGTGCTATATAAATAAAAGTTGACTTGACTTGACTTGTATCTGTCGATTTCAAGACAGGGAGGAAACATGTTTTTAAGTTGAAGCGGCAACTCTTTTTTTATTTTTTATTTTTACAGTGTAGTCGCCCCAGCTCCTGTACTTAGGAAAAGTTCTCGGTGATTCAACTGTCACTCATGGACGGCCAAAAGCTTGGTGAAAGGCTCTGTGCCGGCTGAGTGGTGAGCATTTCTGAGGCCCAAACGGGTGGGGAAGAAAGACCATTGTTCGGGGCTTCCCACTCCATTGGTCTGCTTTGGGGCTCTCTGGAAATGGGGCCACAGTAAACAAACAATACGTCCTGATGAATGGATAATGATGCACATGTTTACTGAGCGAGATTTCTGTAGCACATTCTCTGTTCGCTATGAAAAAAATTATGAACGGAAAAAAGAGGGGTTTCAATTCACACGGCAAGCTTTTACATCCCCCACCCCTCCCCCAAACAATATTTCCCTGGATAGATAAAATGTGCAGTTTCTTTTGTGAGTCTTTCTTTTCATTTAGTCTCCATTAAATAAAAGTTTGACTTATGGTTGATTGTTTGGTCAACTCAAGCCAATTACATAACCTATGCATGCTGTAACAAAATGGCAAAATTAACAGAATTTACTCAACTCAGACACACACAATTTACAAGTTACCTTCTCAGCAAAGGCACCTCCCTGATGAAGGCTACTGCAACCGAAACATGTTGGCTTTTAATATTAAATATTTTCCAGTTGTCCAAGAGTAGCAGAATTATTTTGATTCCTTTTTGTTTCTTTTTGATTCATGCACCATGGAGGGGCTGCAAGTTTATGACAGATGTTTTGCCCCTTGCAGCAAAGGCATGACTTTTCTTTTTTTTGGAGTGCTGTCGGGAATAAAGGTATCTCCAAGTTTATCAGATTAAAACATCAGGCAGACCACACCAACATACTGGAGGGACTGCAGAACATCTCCTTTGTCCCATCAGACAGGGAACCTGGTTTTATTGTTCTGTCTTCAGCACATCGGGAGGCTCAGGGTCTTTGGTGCACCGGAAGAGAGATTGGGAACAATAGCGCTCAAATCCCTCTCCTCACCTCACAAGAGCCTGTGCCTAACGTTCCCATGCCAGAGAACCATCAGGCTCAGGGGGCAGCCCATCAAAGTCACTTGACTCAGGAGAGCTCCTCTAGGAGAGGTAGGGGGCAATATGCTCTCTGGGGCCATTAAACACAAGCACCACAGAGGGTCCTTGTTCCTGTTTTTGAGGGCTCTGTATGCTGGTTAAATTCTGGCTTCCTCATGATTCTTTTGAAGTAATAATCTGAGACATTTTCATATAAATAAGTGTCTGTTTTGCTACTCTATCATGGATTGATGTATCACAATAGAAAGCTTTTACATTTGCTGATCTAAACATCTGATGTCGGGTTACAGCAAGCATTTGACGGACAGCGTCGTGCCACATTCAATGTCAACTCAACGAACATTTTCACAGTATATTATGTCACTGGAAAAATTCAGATGAATACAGTTTTGGAAACTGATATCAGAAAGATGTTTAGGTCCTGATTTAACAAAACGATCTAGGTAACAGCTATGGATGACTATGGACGTGACAGTACTGGCCACACTGTTTGATTGAAGTGAACTATGGGAAGTGCAGTGCATAAACAACACAGCAATAAGTTCTTAGCACCAAAGATGGAGACAAAATATTACAAATCTCAAGGATTACTACTTTAACTTCCATTGAAGGATTACTTGCTTCTCTATGGGATTGGGATTGGGAACATTGAATACAAATAAAACTGCATAGTCACCAAACTAAAAACAAGGCTGTTTTTCTTAGTTCCAGAAAAGTTGACAATTTTGACATGACGTTTTAAAGTATATGAAGAATAAGAGTCATAATTGAGAAGATAACAAATCGCTCGATTTATAATGCAAGATTGATATTCTATAGGTTGCTGGTTTAGCACATGACTACTGCACTTTCAACTCATTATCATCTGAACCTAATTGCTATTTTTAAATGTCTCTTGTAATATTATGTAGTTCAATGTAACAGCGTATTTGTTTGCTCAGTGCATTTAGTTGCACTGACAAAGACAGACACCCAGACAGGTAACCAGAAAAACACACAAACACTCACTCTCTCTCATACACATGTACACACACACAAACACACAACCTCCTGTGCAAACTTCAAAAGGTGCTTTGATCAGAAATCTGGCACCCAGCTCTCTTGGATTCTCTTTTCTGAGGTGTATTATGTATTTTATGACTTTCTTTTCTGTTGGCTTATGAACATCAAATCCAGAGAGCTGTATAGGCCTTATGTTTGTATTGCTGTATTTGAAGGCTTTGTTATATGTCAGTCTCGAGACATCCTTAGTAGTATAGTCGGGATCAAATTTATGTCAGAAGGCAAGAGATGGAATGGTTTCAGCTGTAGCAGTAGTATAGTACTTTTATTTGTATTTTATTTTAGCATGAATATACTTTTTGCAGACAGTCAAGGGATTAAATAATAATAGAAACTGTTTTTGCAGCAAAATAAGATATCCACCTTTTGAAAGAAGAGACACCTACAAGGTAGTGATGATTTGTTTCCCCCAAGATGATGATGAACAGAGCTCCTGCAACATATTTCTATGAGAGGGGCCGTTACACACATACATTGCAAATGCCCAAGAGTCTAATCATCTGCAATATGTTATGTGTCCCTTTATTGTCTAATAATGTACAGATCAAGCTATTAACTAAGGGAGGAGAATCTGGGAACAGGGGTGGGGGTGGGATTGTTGAGGATATTATTCACGTGAAAACATTGTATCACAGAAACAACTTAATCTACCTGAGGTTTCCCCCAAAGGTATGAATTATGAAGGCATTTATGGGCGCCTCATACATAGCCGTGTTTATTCTCAATTTATGGCTGACAGAACCAAGAGCAGGAAAGCCACTTTGAAACCCTTGAAAACCCTGTGCTTTATTACGCTGCTGAAGCACTACACAGTTACAGTAGGACCACAAACGACTCCCCATGGACCCGCCTGCACAGCCATCCTTACATTCTTAATTTCTGAGGCATAATTCTTTTCAGAAACACTCAGCCTCTGTGGAAGAGCACGTTTATAAAGGTGATGAATTACCCTCATAAAGGTACTTTTTTTCTCTCATCAAAACCAGAGGGTGAAAATCCAGTCCTCGGATTCAAATAAAGAATAAACCCCCGGGATGTATCACGATGCGATGATATGCTAGACAAGGGGGGAAATATTTTGGTATGTATATGGGGGGGAGTTGTAGATGGAGAGAAATAGCAAGGGGTGTCGCACTGGAGGGTGAGAAGAAAGTAAATGAGCCACTTTTTACATTTACTGCAAAATAAATGTATATATTTAGAACAATAATTGATATATATACTTTAGGTTGTTGGGCATCCATGGAAAATAAAAAAATATCTGTGGCTAATACAGTTTACAGAAGTATGGCCCATTAAAAAGTTGGTCTTTTGGCTCAACTTGCCCCTGGGCTAATCACACATTTTATGCCACAACCACCATTTTAACAAACTGCTTCACACAGCAACTCAGCCGCCTTGAATTAATATATACTACATTCTCAAATATATTTACTCTTACAGGACTCACAACATATTTACATTACATTACAGCATTTAGGAGACGCTTATGTCCAAAACGAAATATATGTGTTTGTGTGTAGTGTGGAGCATGGTGTGATGTACTATGTATATGATGCAATGTAAAGCCCTTTGAGACATGCTTGTATAAAAGGGCTATATAAATAAAGATTGATTGATTGATTGATTGACTTACAATAAATACATTTTGTCAACAGTAGTCAAACCAACCATGTATCGCCGTCTTCATCAGCTAAGCCTTCAATAGGAATAAGTAGCATTCATAGTTAGAAATTTACCATAATGAAATCACCTGGCTTTTTTTTTACCTGGCTCACTTACTATTTTCTTCATTTTCTCTTTCCATCACATATTCAAGGAAACTAAGTACTGTAGTCTTCATAAATCTATAATCACAACTCATTTTGCTTATAGTTTCTTAGATACAAGGTGTGGCTCATCTTGGCCCTTTATCCCCTACATAGATTATATTTGTACAATGTCTTAGTCTTCATTTCAATTTGTATAGCAGGGAATATTTAAAGATAATTTGTGAAAGTTTGAGCCACCACGGAGCAGATGTTTGGAATCTGCACGCTACAACACAATGCAGGTCTCTAGTTTATTATCACTGTGTGGGGCTACGTGTTTTCAAAAAGCAGAAATATCCAGCTCGCTTGCGCCATGACTCCTTGTTTCACTCACTATCATGTACCACTACCATCGGCAACCCCTGCTGATAGTAGCCATGGTTAATCAGTTCTGATGTTGGCCCATGTTGACCCATGACCTAGCTACATGCGGACAAACACACACACCAGGCGGACAGACACACAGACACAAAAACATAAATTCCCACCAACTCTGTTGGTGGAGGTAATTACAATCTCACGCTCAATTAATACAGGTATATTGCTAATAATTGAATGCACATAGGAAATACGTTGTGAAATAAATTATGATATAATTAAGCTTCCACGGGAATTTGTCATTACTGACTATTTGCGAGTTTGCGCATTCGGTAGAATAGCTGCAGGTACTGTACAATGTATGATGTACATGTACATCATACAGGAATCCATTTTTCATTACCTGCCATCCTCAGCAATGGAGTAAAGTGACTGGTGGAGTATCAGTTTCTGCACCCTAGGGAGCACTGTTTTGCTCTGCAGTTCACTCACTTTCATAGATGACTTGGCTTGGTTCTCCTGGGGAATAGCACAGAGACACTCTGTGATTTAAAGGAGTTGTGTGAAGATCAAAGCCTCAGTCCCAGTCCCCATAGTCTCCACTGTTTAGGGAAAAGTCAGGGGTGCTGGGAAACACATGACCCAGGGGGATCCAGCAAACAAGTGAACCAAGGCCCTGGAAAACATACTGTACATCTGTAGTCCTTACCTTCTGTCATTCGGTTGTGTATGTGTAGTTACAAGGGAACTAGGCTGTACCTAGAAATGTCTGTGTGTGTGTGTGTGTGTGTTTGTGCTTGGGGCAAGGTGCAGAAAGGTCAGTAAAGGATAACAAGTATTAGGAAGCTTTGCTTTGTTTTTCAGTTCATATAGAAGTTGATCATTAGTTGAAAACTGGAATTCATCAACCTCCAGCATGTCCCCGGTGTGGAAGCCTGTGAAGTTCATCTTAATGAACCTCCCACCCCCAACTCCCCCTCTATGCTGTACACGCTTTCACAGGGATGGAGAGGAGTAGGAGGCACATCATGCATGGCAGGAAGCAATGCTGTGTGGTTATCGATTCCAAGTTGCTTAACAATTCTATGAGAAGCCCAGAGTGCTGATCCTTCTTACCTTGATAGGTGTGCTAATACCATCTGCATGGTGGGTAACCCCTGCTGCCTGTGTGGAGCACCCCTCTCCCAGCGCTGAGGGGGAGGACCAGCCATGCTAATTAATAATTCACCCCAGGCCAGACTTCCTCCCTGGTGGCTCCATGTGATTACAGCAAGCAGCCAGGAGTCAAGGTTAGTGGTAATGATAGAACGGCACACCAACAATAACTAGCCCGGGATTGGCCTTCCTAGTGGTGTACAGGAAGGAGTCAGAAACAAGCAGAGAATGAAGCCTTCAGTGGAGTGCGCAGACAGGGAGGTAAAGGGGGGGAGAGTTGCTGCTGCATAAGAACCTTTGCATTTATTCTTTTAGATGGGGCTTCTTAGATGTATGGTGTAAAATTTATGCAGAGGTCTTGGGGAGTAAATATTGAATAAGTGCAGCTCAATGGACTTGAAAATCAAAAGCACCTCCTCGGGAGCTGTTGGCCTCTGAAACTGTGTGCTGGTTCGCT
>OMOT01080916.1:0-10732 GCA_900312575.1 Acanthochaenus luetkenii
GCCAATGACTAGTGACGTAGACAAGCCAACCACTGTCCACGCTTTGTTCTTTGAATGTATCAAACAACATGTGTGTGTGTTGTTGTGGGCGTGTATCTAATATAACAGACCCTCCTAACAAGATAGAAGATAGAGAAGTTTTCATTAGTTTCTGTTCTACAAACCAGTTCTAACCAGTTATGCTATCTTACAGTTCCAGAACCTCCAAGGACATACTTTGTGTGATAAGAGCTCAGTGGAAAAGTAATAAGTATACATGATGTTTCAACATAAAGCAAAATACAGAATAAGTATACATGATGTTTCAACATAAAGAAAAATACAGAATAAGTATACATGATGTTTCAACGTAAAGCAAAATACAGAATGAGTATACATGATGTTTCAACATAAAGCCAATTATAACAGAAGTGTCCTCCTTTCTGAGGTCATGCTGGTGGCCACCCTATTCATATTCCGTGGCTGACACGGAATGAACTGTGATATATGCGCACAAACATAATAGACTAGCAATGTACAGACAACGGTCATCCTACCTACATACCACTTTGGGGGCTCAGTTAAATAATACCAAAATGTGCACTATCCCTTTAACATGGGGAAGGGAAAATCACGTTATCTATTCTATCTGTTACGTAATGGACGGAGTTACCGCCCTCCCATAGTGCGCCACATGAGGAATTCATGATGGCTGCCGACAGTGACGTGAGTACTTCAGCCCAACGACATAACGTTACTTGTCTAAGCAGACATCTCTAAGAAGTCATAACAACTATTACAACGGAACTGTTGTTTAAACAGGACAATTTATTTCTCTTACAGCCCGAGTCAGAGGTGTTTGAGATCACCGATTTCACCACCGTCTCTGAGTGGGAAAGGTAGGCTAGCTAGCTATGTCACCATTGCTTTGCTAGCTAATATCACTCACCAAATTATCATTACATTTAGGTTGTCTTCATCAAGTATTTCCCCGGGTTAATATGCAATTCGACAAGTGTAAAGCAGTTACCCCTCACTTGCGCATGGCTACGTTTTCCCCGGTTAGCCTTACACGTTAGCTAGCAAGTAGTTACATGTTTTGTCAATAGCTTGTTTGAAGTGTGTGTTTTCATACTGTTTTGTCGGTTAACGTTAGTAGTTGTGATTTCCTAGTCAAATATGGCACTTATGATATGATACTATGTGTCCACCTAGTTTCTGTTGCAGACAGAAAAACTAATTGTATCTCCTTGCAGGTTTGTGTCGAGAATTGAGGAAGTGTTAAATGACTGGAAGCTGATTGGGAGCTCTGTGGGCAATTCATCCCCAGATAAGGTATTCTGCTATCATTAACCTTGCATATTCACCCTAATAATGCCACTCCTCAGTCCCAGTTAGCAGTATGCTACCGTCCGGCCATTCTTGCATGGTTAATCTTTCCTTTAACAGGGTGAATACACCAGTGGCTCTTGGGAGGAAAAGTCTCAGGAGATTAACTTTGCTGACTTTAAGTTCTCCATATCTCACCACTACCTGAAGCAAGAGTCTGAGTCTGATGGGAAGGAGGAGCCTGAGGAAGGTACAGTGCTGTTTTGGTGTTGCTATAGCTTCTAGGCTAGATGATATGCCAGATTGATAGCAATTTTGTAGCTGGTGCATTTTAACCTCATGTTATTAGTGTTTCTTTCTGAAACAATTTGGAGTATGGACTGATTAACACTGGTGTGTGTGTGCGATACATTAAGTGAGGCAACCTTTTCCTAACATGTCCCACTTCCATAGAGAAAGCATAACGTTAGTGGATGAGCTTGAGAAAAAGTGAATTTTAACACTAGTCCCTTGAAATGTATTGAAGGTATACATTTGTTAATGATGGACTAATGGCAGAGAAGGGTTAACAGGTGAAAGAATCCATCCAAAGCTTCCTGCTTGACCCAACTCTGATTTGTCTGTCCAGATGCCTTTCCCTTGGTTATGCAGGACCTTCTGTGTATGAACAATGACTTCCCTCCGCGAGCCCACTGCCTTGTCAGATGGTGAGTTCAGTCAGTGTGACAGATCCTCAGTTGAATATTAAAGGAATACAGTGAGTTAAGTAGATTGTCTCGTTGTTCAACTAAGTCATTATGTGATGAGAACATAGATACCAAAATCAACCATGTGTCCCGGGTAGATCATTAGCTCTGATACTCCATGCTAACACTTTAGCATGCACTATGTTGAGTGATGGGGGTGGCAGTAGCTCAGGAGGTAGAGCTCCCGCCCCACAACTGCAAGGTCGGCGGTTCGAGTCCAGCTCCTCCTGGGAAAAATCTGTCGTAGTGTCCTTGAGCAAGACACCTAACCCCGAATTGCTCCCGTTGAGCAGGTTGGTACCTTGCATGGCTGCCTCTGCCAACGGTATGACATGTAGGTCGCTTTGGATAAAGACCAACAATAAAGCAGAGTATCACCTCTGTAGAATACAATGGGCTTCCTCAACAGCTCCAACATTTACAACCAAAGTATCCTGGAGCCACTTCTGAAACTGAGTTGGTGAGTAATGTTATTTATGCTAGCTGGATATCAGTGATGAAGTAACTTGACTACAGACCTTATATGTGCTGATGGCTTTGGTTAGTTTTGGTTAGGTAACTACTAATCTGAGGATATAGATAACTGACAGCTCTCATCTCCACACAAATGTTTTCATAAAACAGCCATATATCCATAATCTGCTATTTACTTTGCCACTAAATGTATTTTATAAATTTGAATAAAATAAAACAACTCGAATAACAGTTACACAATGTTACAGAACAAGCACAAAGTAGTAAATTCATGTGCTCCCTCAGCTCTACATGTACACACAGAATCCATGGCATTTGTAGGCATGAAATTACTGAATAAAAGTAATTTCTGTATTATTAATACTTAAGGCAATATTATTCTACCATAATTTACAATTATGATACATGTTATATTAGAATAGTCTTGATATTCCTCCACCTGCTCCTCAAAGACTTGAGAGCTCAATAAAGCTTTGAACTTTGAGCTGCTTGAGTCATTATTTTGTTATAACTAATGTAACTGAGAATATAATCGTTGGATTAATCGAAAATATAGTCAACAGATTAATTGATAACAAAACAATCGGAAAAAAATTCACGCATATATCTGTATCGGCAATTGGCCAAGAGAGTTGGAAAATATCTGCATATTGGATATAGGCAAAAAATCCTATATCGTGCATCCCTAAAAGCTTCATATACATTCACAAGTTAAAACCACTCTTCAGAGACGTGAGCCAGTGTGGCAAAAATAGACTAGGTGCGTATATTTAGCGGAGCGGAGAGCCACGCCCGTTATTATTTTGTTGCACTTTGTTACCATCACACACACAGGACTGCACCTTTGCATTTGCACTTTATATTAAAACTCAGATTTGTACTGGCACATACTGGATTTTAAGTTACCGTAGTTACCTAAGTTACATTTAATGTTTTATGTTATTCAGACTGATACTTATTTTATAGATTGCTATTTATTAGTGTTATTTATTGTTTTTTTTTTAAGTGCTGCTATTATTCATTCTCATATTATGTTTGAATTTTTCCTTGTGGAAAGAGGGCAGTCAACCAAATTATGTTGTACTAAGGTATAATGACAATAACGTATATCTACTACTGCTAATAATAATACATGAATAAAGAAAAGTTCAAAGTTTCAATGTTTTGTATTTGTAATAAACAAAACATTGATTTTCAACAGCATTTATCAATATCTTCATAAAATTGTAAAATTTGTGTCCGACAGTAGCGTAACGTGAGGATTTGTAGAGCTTCAAAAGCTTGCTGAATAATCTGATCTAAAATAAAGCGTAGTTCTTGACTGTCTAAATATATATAGGTTACTACGTTAACGTTACACTGTATTCTATTTAAACTACTTTAAGCTAGACTTTGGCCAGACTAGTCTAGTACCACCATTGACTCCTTTACCTCGGCTCTTTGTGTGTTCCGTTACCTCCGGTCAGAATGCGCTGCCCGCATTCTCCACCATATGTGACACACGGGGATGAGGTGAGTGTTCACGTGACCGGACATAACGGATCTACTGTCCACGCACAGCTCAAAGTTAAACAGTGCTTTAATTACTGGTTCTGGGAGGAAAATAGTTAGTTAGTTTATGGTCACAGTAGAATAATCACAGTCCAGGCAAAGGGTCGGTACACAAAACAGGCTTTCAGGTAATCCGGGGGTCATGGCATGAGAAGGGTAGTCAGACAGGCTGTGGTCAAGCACAGAGGACGTACTCATACAGGCAGAGAGGCAGCACACAGCAGGGTCCTCGGTCCAGTCGGTCATACACACTCTATCACTCAAATCTGTAGTCTATCTCTCTCTCTCCTACTTCCCCCATGGGTCACACTGTGTGGATGTGCTGCCGCCCTTTTTATTAAAGTTATTATTATTAAGTGCTGATTTGCCGCAGTCGGTTTCACTGATCGGCTCACCTGGCTCGCATCTTGCCTTGATTGGGGTGGAAGTCCATATATGGGCCTGACCGTCCATCTTGGGGAAGGCACACATTGGCCCTCCCCTACCTCTCCTCTCCTACAGCCCCACCGTCTGCCACACACCCTCCCTCTCAGCTCCGATCGTGAGGGAGGAGTGGTCCAGCCCCCAGGGCATCTCTCCTGGTCACGGGATCTGCATTTCCGTGGGCGGCAGGGATCGACTGGCGACTGCAGGTCACCACAGCCCCACCGTCTGCCACAACTCATAGAGGGCTTCCTTTGTACCCTACGTAGCTATGGTAGCTAATGTCCCGCCCAAACATTAGCTACCTAGCCATAGCAATAATGAACAATTATGACTTAAGGATTACAGGGATCAGCGTACATACACGACTCAACCGTCCCACTACAGTGCTATCTTTGGTTTACATTCAATAAAATATGAAATATGTGATTCTCCACTGCCAGTAAATCAGAGTTTTACTGGCCCCTTGTATATTTTCACTGGCCAAAAACTGAAAATGTCTAATGTTACAGAAATATGCAAAATATAAAACTAGGTACACATTGTAAAATCAGTAATTATTGTAAAATTGTAAAAATACTGTTGCTTCCACGAAAGTAGAAAGCCCCTCTTCTTTTCGTAGCCTCGTAAGCTTCTTTTGCAGACATGTTTTCAAGTAGCGGCAAGCTAGAGCGCGCCCCACAATGCTTTTCGACGGCGTCCCCACGTGTATCTCAGCGAGTCATGATGCATTTCATCGGTCATATTGACATATTCTAAAATGTTTCAGACTGATTGGCCAGTCACTGGCCCGGATGACCTGTATAAACCTTTACTGGCCCCGGGCCATCGGGCCATTGGTTACGTCGAACCCTGTACTTACCAGAGCGAATACAGCAATGACCGTCGCAGAGAGACAACACACTGGGATTGACAGAACGGGCAGTGCAAGGGGGCCGTGGCTCAGTGGACCAGAAGGAGCGGATCACTCCGTCACTGTTATGTTGTGTGTACTCAAAGTTTCGTCCAGATCCACTGTGAATATATCTAGGTCTATACTGCGATGGTGGGCAAGCAGAGCAGGAGGCGTCCTGGAGTAGAACCGGAGATGTAGCAGCTCCGTTACAGAGTAACACAGCAGCAGAGTCGCGCCCGTGACCGTGAAAGAGCGCTCCATATGAACAGTGCACTCTTACATTGCTGAAAGTCTTTTGTTTTTGACTACTTTCTGCCAAACTTGACTAAAGCTACACGTCTAGACAACATAGGCCAAGTTAATGAACATGCTGTGTTGCCTCCATGTAAAGATGGTATTGCCTGTAGCCATTACACTGCTGTACCTGTGGATTGAAGCACACCGGATCAAAGGTGCATCCACTGTTAGGTTGAGATCTGTACATCAATGGAGTCAGGCCGGATACATGAGTCAAGAGTCAAGTAGTAAGTCATCAAGTGCATTTATTTGCACGTGTGGATGTGCTGCTCGTTCACAAGATATGACCGGACTGACACACAAAGCTTGACAGTTACACGTTCCTTATATACTTTGGCTAGATTCCATACAAGGTGACAACTGCGTTCTATCTATTAACAGCATAGTGCAAATGTGCTTCATGTCTATTGGCTGTTAGCTGTTAGCCAAACCTTCAAACACAAAGAATATAATATGCTTATTTGGCCCTCTGCCTCTTGATTGACAGGTACAGATGCTTCTCCTGTCCTGTTATAGCACCAGCAAGAAAGATACAATTAGCTTGGCACCAGCAGACATGTAATCTCCAAGTTACATACCAACAGTCCACCTCAGAACATTTGGCTATAATCTAAGTTCTATTACAGCTCTCCAGGAACAAATGGTGGAATCATATGCCAAGTGTCATCACCCGCCTTGTTTTCAAACTGCAGTGCAAACGTGAAATGTAATTTCAGGTAAATGACCACAGAGGAATTTTACAGTATTGCCACTATCAGTAGCTCTGGGGTAGTGTTCCCGCCCTGCAACCACAAGGTTGGTGGTTCGAGTCCAGCTCCTCCCGGGAAAATAAATCAGTCGTAGTGTCCTTGTGCAAGACACCTAACCCCAAATTGCTCCCGTTGAGCAGGCCGGAGCCTTGCATGGCTGCCTCTGCCAATGGTATGATACGTAAGTCGCTTTGGATAAAAGCGTCTGCTAAATGCTGTAATGTAACTTAGTGTGTGCTGAAGTAGAGCACTGGAGCCAGCTATCTACTGGGCACACATGGATGATTTTGGTGTCTTAAGTTCTCATTGCTAAATGTGTTGACCAATGGAACAATCTCCCCAAAACGTGATGTATTCCTTTAGTTACTTGCATGTAACTCGGTGTTTTCCTTGCTTAGTTGGGACATCTAAGTATGATTTCTTCTGACATATACCACAAAATGGCATGGCAAATATTTATGCACTTTTATTATGTTAAGACACTGGTCCACAACTTATTCAAAATATTTCCTGATTGCCAAATACTTTTAAAGACTCTGTATTGTCTATTGCATTTGATCAACAATCCTCTGTATAAATGTTTGTTTGTCTTGCTTGATATCAAGCATTATGTTGATATCCTATTGCCATACAGTTTTATTAGCTTTAATTGTACATATAAACAATATCACTCTTTCCCACAAAATGTCTCTTGGTGGAGTGAAAAAGTAAAACAATCTCATTAGTGTTGGAGAGAATACTTTGTAGTGCTTTGCATAGAACTTCAGACTGAACATCCTGAATAAATGCATTTTTAAATTAGGGTCCAACCGATTAATCGGCGAGCCGATATTGTCGGCTGATGTTGGCTGTTCGCAGATATATTGATATCTGCAAAAGTTCTGCTGATGAGGTATCGATAAAACTCTTCCAAATAATAGTGTAATGGAGCGATTTTCAGACAGCTTGGCAATACACAATTTGTCAAGCAGATGGCGTGCATGACACAACTTGGTCTGCAAAAGTAGGACCAAGTAAATAGCTTTGACAACTCCATGAGTCATAGAGCCAGGCCCATTCATGTGCGGAATGTATAGATTTGATGGTGAGTACTAGCATGCAAGTTTGTACAATAAAATGCTAGAAAGTATGAATGTGACTGACAATTTCATTCAGTTTTCCCTGTCACAAAACAAATGCCCCATCCATTAATGTTCCTCTTCTGATTGAACGTGGTTTATATTACCAGCCGTATGCCATAGCCACTTGCTAGCTATCTAGCTAGCCACACTGGCTAGCAAGGGAGAGAAATGGATGAACGGTAGTGAGTGATTGTCTAAAAAATAACTAACAAAAGTTGATACTGTTCAAAAATGAGTGTTGCGCTGACTCGCTGATATATTCCAGGGAGGGGGTGTTAAAGCCCCAATATGCATTTGTATCACCCTATAAAATTGGAGCATTGTTTAATTAGTTTAAACTGATCTATACAGTGTTTCCTCTGTACTCATTTAGCAGTGGTGCGCCACCCAGCAAGGACATTACCATCACTATTAGAGAAAATATGAAATAAAAATGTGCATTGTAATTTAGTCTTACTGTTATCTAAAACTAAAACAAGTGTAGTCCAAATGAGAGTTGCACATTCTAAGGAATTTCCTTGATCGATAGTCGGCAACGTTACTGAACAATCAATCGGTCAATCATTAACAAAACACCTAAAAATAGCTTATGACATAGAGAATACAAAATGCATGTTTTTTTCCTCAATCAAGGCTTTTATTTTTAGTCTACCAGGCCATAGCATTAATTTCTGACACTGAATGGAATTTGAAAAGTGTGAGGCTGATGCTATAACTGTGTCTGTGGTGACAGGTATGGCATGCGGGAGTTTTTGGTCATCTCCCCTGGAGCCAACTGTGAGGCCATCATCAGTGAATCCAAATGCAACCTGCTCCTCAGCTCCATCTCCATCTCTCTGGCCAACTGCGGCTGGTAAGTCACAGTAGATTGCAACGTCAAGTCCAGAATGACATAGACTGAGTCACTCCCATTCTGTGCTATTGAATCTAGATTATTTATTGTGTTGTCAGCTTATACAGGTGGGGGGGCGGCGCAGTAGCTCAGGAGGTAGATTGCCCACACAGTAACCACAAGGTTGAAGGTTTGAGTCCAGCTCCTCCTTGGGAAAACTGTCGTAGTGTCCTTGAGCAAGACACCAAACTAGATCTACCTGAACAACAATCAATGGAATTACAGATAAGTATAAGACAAACAGAATCAGAACAAAGCACAAGACACACAAAGTGTCCATGGGCAAAATATTGAACTCCTACTTGCTCACACATTCATGGTTCCCACGGTCATGAAATTCCTGGGCCCTCATTCATCAACAGTGCGTAAAAAATATTCTAAATGTTGTCGTACGAACAAATTTTTTGGACAAGTAAAAACAGCCGTAGACAGGTCGTACGCACAACAGTAAGTAATCAATGTTGATAAATCCCACACGGTCTAAACCAGCATGCTCGTGCTCATTTTTGTCATTTGCATACTGAAATGCCCCCGATTAACCATATATGGTTACAAAACATCCCTTCAAAAGCCATGTGACTGTGGCTTTTTCTCTCTCACTGGAATAATGACAGAGAGAGCGAATAAAGTAAACTAACAGACATAGAGGCGGACCTGATAGCGTTTTGTTCAGGCTGTTGGTCCTTTTTATTTAATACTACATCACTGTACTTTAATTGAATGAAGCCCCTTTCTGTTGACATTATGAAAGTCGTTGTGTGACGTGTTTTTATTGCTAAGTAGGTTCAGTCTGTTGCACCGGTTATATTTTGACATCCAGCGATGCCGTGAAATTGCGGTGGATTTCCTCCCACAGTCCAAAGACATGAGTTTGTGTGTAGTATGGTATATGATGTCATTAGTATATGTTGTATGTATATGTGGTATGTCTATGGTATATGATGGTGTATAAGTCGCTTTGGATAAAAGCGTCTGCTAAAAGCTGTAATGTAACGTAATGAAATGAAATTCCCTCTGGATCTCAGCTTGTTGTGGAATAGTGTAAGGGAACTGGATGTAGTTCAGGCTCAGATAAATTATGAGATCCAACACTGCTGCATAATCCTGCTCACTGAGGGTTGGGAAAAGCCAAATTTATCTCCAATCTCACTCTGGAACGTACCGGTGGCCCAAAACCCTCAGGTTGGACAGGACGTGGATGTGCGCAGGAATGGCTTTGGTGTGGTTAGTTTGTCACTCCAACATAGGAACCAAATCATGTCATAACTCAAGCAAACTATGTTTTGGCGAGCGGTATCTACTAAAAGCCGCTCTGTGCTTTCAGCAGATAAATCAGTGTCTCTGAAGATGCGCTCGGAGCGCACAATGTGACAAATCTTCAGTAATGAGAGATGAGCCATGTTACATTCATTTAGAAAGACCTGTCACAGATCTGTCTTTTATAGATGTTAACACCAATTAGCCAGTGCTACATGGCTGTTTCTAAGTAGGCTTAATTAATTAAAAAGATATATACATCGTAGATGTCAAAATTGTTTGATTAATCTGGTTGCGTTCACTCGCTGCAGTGCTTTCCATTTGTAGTTTCCCTATTCTACCACTGGATGCTGTTAGCGGGCAGGTGAGCCATGTGCACTATGTTGCACATGGAGATTACACATCTCGGTACTATATCCTTGGACTCAATTCTGCACAGGAGCCCATCTATTGCCAATCTATTGCACAGGACTAATGTTCAACAACACTAGGCACTAATAGTGCACTAATAGTGCCTAGTGTTGTTGAACATTAGTAGGGTTGCAAATTCAAGGGAATTTCCCTGATCGATAGTCGCCAAAGTTAATGAACGACTAATCGATCAATCGATAACGATACAGCAAAAAAATTCTTATGAATATTTCTTATTAGAAAATACAAAATGCATATTTATTTTCTCAATCAAAGCTTTATTGAAACATTAGATAAATACGCCTGTTTCATGGCATAACACAAATATAATTATGAACGCTGTTTTGTTTAAGTATGATATTTTAATAAGGCTCGGGAAATTTCGCTCACTCTTCCGAGGCGAATCAGTGACTAACACGTTCGTCTATGACAAATAACGTTACAAAAAATAAGATGAGCCTTAATTAGAAACGTACATTTGCTAAATGATTACGAAATAGATAAATATAGATAAATAACGTTTTTGAAAACAAAGCTATAATAAATTCCCTCCTCAAATAAGAAAGCTGCGACAAACTACGACAGCTCAGGCTTCAGTATCAAACTGA
>OMOT01080922.1:0-10912 GCA_900312575.1 Acanthochaenus luetkenii
CATTGGTATTCCTTGTCCTGTATGGCCCAGCTCAATCGAATTACAGATTAGAAGGAAGAGATTTCAGGTGAGTGCATACAACACCTCCCCTCCTTCCTTCCCCCTCTCGCTCCGTTGGAAACCCTCTCACTTCTCCCATAGTTCCCCACTTGTCAATTCCTCCTCCTCTTGTTTCCCCATCCACCCCCAACATCCCTTACTCTCCCTCTTCCCTCTGCCTCTCCACCTAAGCATGCTGTGCTGCCCTCTTCATCTCACCCTCTGCCTCTCCTCTGTCTCATTCTGTCGTTCCCATGCTGTCATTTAGTGTTGCAGCCGATGATGAAGCATTCCATCATTCCCCCCACGCAGTCAGCAATTTTATTCATTCACTCATTCATTTCAATCTCTTTCTTGATTTCTTTCCTTTCATTATTTATACCTGCCTTTATGGTTATGTTGACAGAACACACACATCATGCATACGCAGGAACAAAAACATGAACACATGCACATGGACACATTGTGCATGTGCATGTGTTCATAAACACACATGTACAGAGGGATGCACGTGCATAGGTACAACCACATACACACAGACACTGCAGAAAATGTTTAACACTAGCACACATACACAGACACAGCTAATCTATCTTCTCTTTCAGCAGTACAAAACAAATTGGTGTAGGTCAAGACCTATTTTCCTTTAGTCTGTTGATGAGATAAACAAGCATTCTATCTCCCTCTTCCTCTCTCCTGGTGACATCACAGGCCTGTATTGAACGTGACACTCTCTTTAATCCACATTCAGCGAGTCACTACCACAGCAGCACTGCATGGGGAACAATCTCCTGAACCCACCCCGCCGGTCCAGCTATACAGACCTGAGTCAGGAGAGCTCATGAATAGCTAATGGGAAAGACACAACAGCAAACTGATTCCCAGAAAATGGCTTTCCACCATCAACTCCACTATTGGCTGCTGCTGATTGATCAGACAGAAAGGGAGAAAGAGTAAAGCAATGTGTGTGTGAGAGTGAGTAATTGAGTGTGGGTGTATTTGAAAGAGAAGCAATGTGTGTGAGTATTTGTAAGATATTGGAAAACGAATGAAAAAGTAATTTCATATGCAGCCCATCTGCCAGTCTGTCTGAAAAGCTTATCGGCATGCATGATAAACAAACTTGATAAAGAAACACACACAAAACTGCTCTCTCGCTCTCTCTCTCCATAAACAGACACATGCATGCACTGCATGTGTTCTGCGGTTTGTGTGTAACGATATAACGATAGTGCACATGGAAAGATTGCCTGGCTTAGAGGTGTGGGGCCTTGGTTACCATGGCCACGTCAATAAAAAAGGAACCAAGAAATCAAAATTTTCAGCCTAACCTGGAAAGTGTTTGGAATAATCTACTCTGTCTCCACCTTCACCTGTCCTTTTCCCTTTTACGTAACCCTTCTCTTTCTCACCAGTGTATTCTACAGGAAACAAGGACATTTCTCCAAAAGGTAGCTAGCTATAAGAGAGCCATGACTCAGATCTATGTGGAACATTGAAAAAAATAAAAATAACCGGAGCTGCCCAACTGAGAGTGAATGACATTTGTTCCATTACGTTGTTACGTCGACAAACCCAAACTTAAAACAGAATTAGAATAAATAATAAAAAGCGGTATAGTATTTTAGGGTGGGCATTCTCTTTGAAGTACATTGGTAGCACAAGGGGTGTAGAAGTAACACAGGAATAAACAGAGGACTTTTATTCAAGGGAGAGAGTGAAGCGAACAGGCAACAACTGTTATCGTTACTGGGGCTCTCTTTGACTACAAACAACAAATATCACTTCGATAAAGTCTGGGTCTAATTAATCAGGCTAATCAGCCGGTTGTCTGGCAGCAAGCACCCCCTACTCTGCAATCTCTCCCTGGCTGGAGCTCTGCAGTACTTCCCTCACTGTTAAGAGCTACCACAGGCTCAAAACTGCTCTTCAACACCTAAAGCAAAATGTGGACATTGCATGAGAGGAGGTGCATTAGCCATACATTTCAATTTGCTTGGACTTCTGAGTACGTTGTGTCTTAAAGAGAATTCAAATATGGGAGAACATTACTCATGCTCGCAAATTCAGACAAAACTCCATTTATTTGCCATTTGAGAAAAATTATACCTACACTTACAAAATGATTGACAACGCAATATTAAACTAATTATAGTACATTTTAAGGAACAATAAATAACTGCAGCACAAAATGATACCACTTTTACCAACTGAGCCAGGGGATTAACTTTCTTCCAAAATGTTTGTAATGTTTTGGAATAGAATCTGAGCAGGGAAAGTGAACGAGAAGCACTCTCCCCTTCCTAAACAACTACAGTCTAAGGTGCCTTTGAGCAAGGCACATACACTTAAGTCTAAAGCAGCTGCTTAGTGGCCAACAGTAGAAGACCGTGGTTGTACTGGGCAGCTCCCAGGTGTGAATGTGTGTAACTGTGGTTAAGGTGGATTTTCCCTTTAATGTTTGCTCCTAACGGTTGTAGTGTATCTGAGAGGGGAAAAAATGCTCACACTTTCTATAACTAAACATCTGTAGTGCATTATAAGGGCAGTCATAATGTCCTCATATTTCCTTATAGCCATGCTTATAATAACACACTGCTTACTGATGCATTATATATCAACGCAACACTATAGCTATGACTTATAATTCATTATAAGTACAAGCATCTTATGAATGATTATGACTAGTTATAGATCAGAGTTTGTCTGACGAGATTAATAATGTATTATAAGAACCTGTATTTCAATACGAGTCACCCTATGCAACAAACACACAGTAAAGTATACTATTGTAAGTACTCATATACTAAAATGATTCACACAGCATCACAAGTCCTCATTGTCTGTGTTAAGTAAAATAAAATGCAAGGTATAATTGTTCTGATCATGTTGAGTGATAGATCTTGAAACATGCAGCATTAGAAATAATAAGACATTAGAAGGTTGTCAGACAACCTCTGATAGATGAGTCATGGAAAGTGTTACCAAAACCCTACATTACCACCTGAGTAGGTCTGAAACTGTGGGTAAACTCTGCTGGTGCAACAAGGGCTGCAAAATGAATTGTGTATAATCATATACCGACATTTTAGTCTCCACGACTAGTAGTCCTAAAATACCAATATATCCGCAATATTGAAACATTTCATTTTCACCTGCTGTAGTGTGAAAAAGTGTCTAAAATGCAAAAAGAGCAATAAAAACGTTTTGTCCCCCAATTTGATCAATTATCAATCCATTTGATTAATTATCAATCATCATGACAATTTTAGCAAAATCATTGAGATTATTCATTTTAGCCATGATCATGCAGGCCTAGGTACCATTCCTGTGGCAGTGTGAGGAGTCCAGCGCTGGACAGCAGCTCCCAGAGCAGCAATATCCCCAGGCCACCTCTTGGGACAACACAGCAGAGAGGTAATAAGCTGCAATCTTATTGTGAATACCGGAGTGGAGGCAAGACAGAGATACACGGTACAGTAGAAATACATCTAACAAACACAGACACAACACACAAAACCACACACACATACACACACTGTACACACAAAAATACGAGGGGCTGTATGGGACATAATCCAAACTTTGGCTTGCACATACAACTACTTTACCTCACACATACATGTATTATGAGACCCTCTCATTTAAACTACTGAAACACACACACACACACACTTTACTGAAAACCTCTTATATTCCCTACTAAACAACTCTCATACTATTGAAATTGAAAATGTTCACACACACACTAGTAAGACCTTTCACATTTGTATATGTAAGATGTTTATTTTTCTATAGTGTATGTGTGAGTTTGGATTTCAGTAGAGTATGTAAGAGGTCTATTTTCAGTATGGTATATGTGTGTTTGGCTTTCAGTAGTGTACTGTATGTGAGCGGTGTATTTTCAGTGGTGTATGCATGAGCATTTCAATAGTGTAAAATTGTAAGTAGTATATACTGTATAATGACACAATATTTCAGAGAATAATTCAGTGGTGAATGTGAAAGGTCTTACTATTGTGTGTGTTTTCAATTTCAATAGTTTATATGAGTGGTTTAGTAAGGAATGTAAGAGGTTTTGAGTAAAGTATGTGAGTGTGTGTGTGTGTGTGTTTCAGTTGTTTAAATGAGAGGGTCTCATAATACATGTGAGAGGTAAAGTAGTTGTATGTGCAAGCCAAAGCTTGGATTATGTCCCATACGGCCCCTCATACAAAAACACGCACACATATACAGGCAAGAACATATGCACACAAACACACACTTGCGCATACACACAAGCACACACACACACAGCCATATACACGTGCACACACACACACACACACACACACAAGCATACTTAGTTGTAAAAGTTGTAGTGTGAGGATGTGTTACTGAGTACAGCCTAATTGGAACATTCATTAGTATTGCAGGGCAGCACGGTGGCGCAGTGGTTAGCACTGTCGCCTCACAGCGAGAAGGTCCTGGGTTCAAATCTCACCTGGCCCTTTCTGTGTGGAGTTTGCATGTTCTCCCCGTGTTCGCGTGGGTTTCTTCCGGGTGCTCCGGTTTCCTCCCACAGTCCAAAGACATGCAGGTAAGTTGAATTGGAGACTCTAAATTGCCCGTAGGTGTGAGTGTGACTGTGTTTGTCTGTCTGTGTGTTATCCCTGTGATGGGCTGGCGATCTGTCCAGGGTGTTTCCCTGCCTTCCGCCCGATGCATGCCCTAAAATAGGAATAAGCGGGTATAGACGATGGATGGATGGATGGATTATTATTACAGTGAATTACAGCATTGTCCCTGATTCTATTGATCCCTGAAATGTGTGTGTGTGTGTGTGTGTGTATTTCCAGGTGCATCTTTATGGCCAGACCTCAATCACTGAACAGATACTTCTAAGCTCTTTGATCCTACTCTTGAATTTGACCTTTTAGACTGCTTTCAATCAGGTCCTCACAGTTCTGACTGGCTGACAGACACAGGCACTTATCAGAGTCTCTCTCTCTCAAACACACGTAGTGACAGATCGTCTCCAGTTGACAGGGTTTTATATCAGCAAAGACATCAAGCGCCCAACAACCCACCTTCCCTCCCCCTGACCCTACGACCATGCCATGATGAGAGATGGGACAATCTGCTCTGTGACAGCTCCTCTCATACAATGACACACACACATACATACACACGCACATATCTTAAAGGCATATATACTCATTGTCTGAAGGCAAAATGATAGAAAAACATGCTTTCACTTGTGTGTGTGTGTGTGGCAGCCTTTTAGCTGAAGGCTTTGTAAAACTCTTGTTCATCATAACTGTGATGTTATAGCCTGGAGGCTTAGCGGCATGAAGCAATTTCCCTCTCTTTACACCAGGCGTATATTAACCTCCAGAAACAGACACACACACACACACACACACACACACACACACACACTGCTCTCCTACCATTTATCTATCGTGTCAAGTATAGCGGGGACTATTCTCTTGAGTAGGATATTTATAATGGGGCTGTGTACTTCCTTATCAACTTGCTAGTCTACTGAGAAAGATCTGTCTCTCATATTAAGCTATGTGGAGGCTGTTTCTGAACAGCTAGTGAATGCCAAAGCACGCACACTCCAGAGGTAGCTAGAGGCAGTAACCCACCTGTCCTTTCTGCTGCAAGCCCAGCTCCTTCACTGTGTTCCCGTCTGTTGTTTAGGTTCCATTCATCCTTTCACTGCCTCCTACGTCACTCTGAATTAGACTGAGGGCTAGGCATTGTGCTGTATTGCACTGGGCTGTGCTGGGTTGTTTCGTTGTCATATACCTCACAGGGCAGGACCATGCCGTTACATGTCCCTTCCCAGCACAGTGATTGACCTGCTTAGATTAAGCTCTTTCACATCATATTTTACTGTACATTTTGAATTTCAGACATTTAGCATTTGGACATATTTATTCCGAGTGACTTACAATGAGTGACCTGGCAGCGGTTCAGTATATTGCTCAAGGACATTTCAACTGGACACATGGCTGCGATGGAGACTGACCTGTGACATGACATGGGATGGTTAGCCTCCCTGACACCTAAATCATTTGTGCAAAGTAAAGAGACAACATCCCTTTGCGACTCATCTCATACTGCTGCCTGACTCTGGTCGCTAGCCCAATTGGCCCAGTGAAACTTGGTATTGGTTCAACTCAGCTCACTGCAGCTGTAGAAGCAGTTCAGCTCGGCACACTCATTCCATCCACCACAATGTAAAAATTAGCTCTCATTTACACACTCCCCCTCTTTATCCATCCCCACACTCATTTCATTTATCCATCACCAAGGACGTATGAAGAAGTGATTATCTACTCCCAGCTAAAGTAGACAGTTTAGCTTTCCACAATCCCCGTTCCTCCTTTCTCTCGCTCTCTTTCTTTCTCTCTCTAAGAGACTCTCTCGCATCTTACGTTATCTACATCTGAATGTCTTTCATGCTCGTTTTCCTCTATTCTATTTCCTTTATTTATCCTCATCCCTCCACCACAACCTCATTCCCCCCACCATTCTCTCTCCCCCCATCTTCCTCCTGTCCATTTTCTTTCCTTTATTGTGAATGGACTGTGGATTTAATGGCTGCAATGTCTAATGAACAAAGCATGAAAAACAAGCATGCTGGAATGGTGAGGAGAGGAGAGGAGAGGGAATGATAAAGGAGGGAGGAAAATGTGATGAGAGGAGAGCATGGAAAAGGAGAGGAGATGTCCATTAGAATCAACAACAAGCAATTATGTTGAGAACTGGAGGGAGAAATAATATATAAAACAGGAAGTAGTGAGTAGGAAGGACAGAGGGAAAGATGGAGACAGAGTAAAAGACGTGACCACAATCAGACAGCCACTCACCAGGTTACAACAACAATGCAACCACATTCTGGAAATAAAGAAATGTGATGCATCGTGGGAGGCCAGGAGAAAAACAGTTTTAATTGGAGGCCATGTGTGTGTGTGTGTGTGCATGCTAGATGTGTTTGTGATTATGTAGGTGGTGACTACACCTTTATCATCAGAATGGATGTGGCTACTGTACCAACCTTCCCTGGATAAATTCTTTATCGCCATATACAGTACATGAAGCTGCATGTGCATGCACACACACACAAAGTAACAGAGAGAGAGAGAAAGCAAAAGACAGAAGACAGGAAGAAAGAAGGTGAGGAGAGAGAGAGAGACAGAGGTGGGCTTCAGAATTCAGAAGTGACTATGGCTGGGTATTTCTCTGCTTCAAGTTTATGTGCGTCGAGATACAGAGAAATAGAAAAGGTACAGCAGAAAAAAAATGATGGATTTTAGCTTTAATCTACGGACCTGTGACTGCTTCAATCCTTCTTAAAACACATTAAAGTTATTCATTGTCTGTCTAGACAGGAGACACGTTGAGACAAATTGAGCAAGGATAGAAAAATAAGAAAGGAGAGACAGAGAGAGAGAGAGAGCAAGACATGTTTAATAATGAGAATAGTCAGATGTTAGCCCTCTCTGACACGCAAGAAACAGGAAATTACCTCATCACTGTCTGCAGACTCTCCTAGCTCACCTAACACTTAACCCCCCCCCCCCACACACACACACACACACATACAGATGTTGAATCACTGCCAATTTTATCCAACAATTCTCCTACAGCATCTGATGTCGGTGACACTGACACAGTAACACAGACACACCTTAAAAATCCACACCTGCACTTTCCACGGTCAAACACACAAGCTTTTGATTCAGAAAACACTATGACCTTTTCCTATTCTCCCGCTAGCCTCTCCTCCTCTTTTCTCTCCTCTGATCCATTCATCACACAGACAGGCAGTGTGTTTTAAGTTGAACTCAGTGTCACTGTCAGCAGCTTCTTACAGTAGAGGAAGAGGTAGATAAAGATAGACAAAAGAGGAGGAGGTGAATAAGGGACAGGGAGAGAGAGCAGGAGAGGGTTAGAGGTTTGAGGAGGGCTGCGCAGACAAAGCGACTTACATATCATCATACCGTTGGCGGAGGCAGCCAAGGCACCAACCTGCTCAACAGGAGCAGTTTGTGGTTAGGTGTCTTGCTCAAGGACACTACGACAGATTAGTTTTGCCTGGGAGGAGCTGGACTCGAACTTTCAACCTTGCGGATGTTGGCCGGGAGCTACTGCCTGAGCTACTGCCGCCCGACAACAACGGAGAGAAAAACTTCTATGGAACAATGGAAACCTCAAATGACGCCTACACCATAAATACTTTATAAGTGCTATCTTTCTCTCTGTGTCCTTTAGTCTGTCTGTGTGTGTCCAGTCAACTTGATGGCCTTTCTCTTTCCTCTAAAGGATTCTTTAATTCCTTCTATAACTGAGTTTGAATCTTCAAATTGTGTTATTCGATCAAGTTCAAGTTCATTTATTTATATAGCCCTTTATCACAAGCATGTCTGTCTCAAAAGACTTTACAGAAAATGAGCCAAACTATATCTAGCTGAACAACAATCAATGGAATTACAGAATAGTATAAGACAAACAAGGAAACAGAACAAAGCACAAGACACAATATACATTTTAGCAAACCATAGTATAGCCTACCTATTCTACAAGATCTAAACTACCCGGCACCACCAGCTTTTGACCCTCGAGGCTGCAAGGAAAAACTTCCACAAAAACCTTATTAGGTAAAAAATGGAAGAAACCTTGGGTGGGCCAAGTCAAAGAGGAATCCCTCACCAGGACGGCTGAGCAGGATCAGGTGCTGGGACAAACAGTGGAATGTACAATAGCATAAGCAATGACAGTAATATAGGAAACAGATATGGTTTGATATGATCTGTCTGTTCTAACTGCTGTCTTGATGTTTATCCCCTCAGCTACTGAAGTGATTCTGAAGAGAGACCTGGCCTCTGTTCTCCTCAGGAGGAGACGCGCAGCCCCTGCAGGGCAGCTCAGCCCTCTCCAGATGGAAAGGTACCGTTCTTTACCTCAAACTCCTACTACTTCTCCATGGCAAAGCAATGAGCGATACCGTCACTTTAGAACCTCTAAGGCTCATTAAGTGACAGCTTCTAATATACTTTATGTTGTACGCACTTTTAGGTGCTTGGCTTTTGCTGAATTTTATATGCTGATTAGTTGTGTGGATTTTACTCAATATAAATATCCTGCAGGAAGGAGTGGAATCACAGTAATGCTAAATAGTTGAGGAAGTTGGATATACTACCTGAGGTCAAATAATAATTGTACACTGCATGTTCGGGTGAGAAAAACACACCACAAGACTAGAAGACGGAATGTAAACAGTACAAATGTGAGACTTTGCTCAAATGTAAAAACACATTTAAACACACTTAATGGAAAGTATAGATGAAGCTATTCAAACTCTGTGAGTGATGAGCGGCCACAAACCTTCTAACCATTTCTCCCTTTCTGCCATCCAGCCTGAGCGAGGTATGTGAGCTGAACGCCGCCTGTGACGAAATGGCTGAAACAGCAGGCATCGTCGCAGCATACAACGCATACTATGGACCCATACCCTACTAAACTAAAGACTCCTCTTTCGTTTACATGTGAACTGTTGTCAAAAGAATATCCTGTCATATTGTCATAGTGAGGCTACACATTGAAGAATGGTGCAACCTCTCCCCTGAGTCCAGACAAGGAGCAGAAAAACTCAACGTGGGTTTGGCCCATGTTGCGATGCTAGATGGAGATGTTGAGGCACAAGAGTCCAAGTGCTGGCTATGACTATCTATTATGTTCCTGTATGAAAAGGCCATTCCTGTTCCAGGCTTTTGAATATTTCAAGAGAGGCACATGGATACGAGAACCTATGAAGTACATAGTAGTACACACAACTTTAAATTATTCTGCACACTTGTAATGCAATGAATGGTACTAAAAGTACAACTATCTTGTATAATAATGTATCAATATTTTGTATACAGTAGTTTAGTGTTACTACTAGTGGTTATAGTAAGTAGTACACATAGTAAGTAGTTATTAAAGGTAGTTTTAGTGATAGTGGTGATGATAGTGGTAATATTTAGTAGTGTGAAGTGTAAGTGATATGCACATCAATAATCTGTAATGACTGTAACCAAGAATTCTCTTTGGATTTGAAAATAAATTATTTAGTGCTGTTGAAACTGTCTTATTACTGACTAATAAACACGTAACGTGTTTCGTACAGTAACCGATGCGGTATTGAAGATATGTTTGACTGAACAACTTTAACATGTTCCAGTTCAAGTTCATTTATTTATATCGCCCTTTATCACAAGCATGTCTCAAAGGACTTTACAGAAAATGAGCCAAACTAGATCTACCTGAACAACAATCAATGGAATTACAGAATAGTATAAGACAAACACGGAAACAGAACAAAGCACAAGACCAGTGCTGCAGTCCAGGAAGTCCCGCCTCAGCCTGTGAGACGCACTACTAATGCTATGCTGCTATGCTATGCTGCTACTCCTGCGCGACCACTAACTTACTTCACCCGCACCAACGACATGGAAACAGAAGTGGACAACTTTCTGAAGGACATTCCACCACCGCTAAATGTCAGTCCCACAGATTGGAGGAAAGTCCACGGAGGAAGATTCCCGAGGCTGGCAAAGTTAGCGCGATGCTACTTCTGCTGCCTGAGACATCGGTCCTATCGGAACGTGTATTTTCAGCAGCTGGACTCACTGTAAACCGACTGCACACGTCTCACCCCTGATCAGGTTAACATGCTTATATTCAGGCTTTGGGTAGTTACTGCACTTATGTAGTTTACATTTGAAACTGAGGCCTGAGCTGTTGTAGTTTGTTGTAGCTTTCTCATTTAAAGAGGGAATCTATTATAGCGGTTTTCAAAAATGTTATTTATCTTTATTTATCTATTTCATCATCA